>BQNB010163331.1:0-14454 GCA_026074375.1 Tanacetum coccineum | reverse complement strand
AATCCTTATACTAACTACGAGCTAAGACTTGTTACAACTTTGGAAGTGACCGACACTTTTCGTGTTTCCAACAAGTTGTTTTTGGTTGAAAAGGCTTTTTGGAATCTGATTAAGCAACATATAAGCTTTCCAAAACATCTTTCCTTTTTCATTTTGGTTTAATTTTGAGCTTTTTACAGCTTATTTACTAAAAGTAAGTCCAAACCTTAACTTTCTGCAATCAGCAGCTTATTCGGCTTTTTGGCGCTTATTAAGTGCTTATTTTTATAAGGTGCCTTTATTAAAGTTGCTTAAAAACATGTCCCGGACAACTTTCGTGTTTTGAGTTTTGGCTAAAAACGATTTTTTAAAATCAGCAGTTTTGGAGCCTCATTTCTACCACTTTCTGCAATCAGCAGCTTATTTGGCTTTTTGGGGCTTATTGAGTGCTTATTTTTATAAAGTGCCTTTATTAAAGTTGCTTAAAAACATGTCCCGGACAACTTTCGTGTTTTGAGTTTTGGCTAAAAACGATTTTTTAAAATCAGCCGTTTTGGAGCCTCGTTTCTGCTGGTAGAGCCTCGTTTCTGCTGATAGTGCTGTCGTTTCTGCTGATAGTGCATCATTTCTGCTGATAGGGTTAATTTTTTTTTTTTTTTTTTTTATGCCCGTTTTAGGTTTTGTTCTATTAGATTGTAATTTAGGGTTTCCTTATACCTAATTTTGCTTCCCGTAGTTGTTAGGACTTATAATAAATAAAAATCATTCTCACTTAATCTCAATCAAACCAAGATCAACTTTCAATTGCAGCCTCGTTGGGACATACGACCCGGGAATCATACTTCCGGAATCTTTTTATCATTGATTCTCTTATATATTTTATTTCTAGGTAGGTCTTGACTTTTTACCTTGGTCAAGGGTGAAGAGTTTGGATTTGCCTAGTATTTTATATATGCTATACGACAAGAGTCAAGCTCTCATTGCATGATTTACTGATGAGATAACCACCTCCTTAACTGATTCATTAATCTTTCGGTCAATCTCCTGTGAATCAATAAACTCCACCGTCTGCTCTCTGATCATTTTGGGTAAGTCCATTGTTTCCAACTTATTGATCCAAAAATCAAAAAATAATTAAATATTGTCCATAAACAAAGAAATATATTACATTAATTGGTAAAATAACAAATATAATATTCTCAATTGAGGTATTATCATAATTTCCGATGGAAACTAGTAAGTTCCACACTCGAACAAAGATTTTAAAGACTTTACCATTTGTATCACTTACGGAGGTACGGCTCACCTCGATTCGATTAACAAAACTAGACGTGTGGGTATAAGGAGGGGTTGTTCCAAGGGAAACATACGACCCGTTAGGAGATAATAAGTTCGCGCTATCACTCTCCTCCCGCTCGTCTTGTGCGATTTTTCGAATTGGGAGCGACCTGAAGTAGTTTTTTGACTATTGGTTTCAAGTTGTTAGTTTTAGGTTCTTGTCCGTTTATCATTAAAAAATTGAAAATCAAATAAAAATTAAAAACCCAAATGAAAAAAACTATCTTCTTTTTCTTATATTCCGTTTAATTCTTTTAGTATTTAACCCTCTAATTGTTTAATTCTTAATGTCGTCAATCGTCGTGTCATGATTGTGGAAGTCTGTGGGTAAATTTTCGATGCCAACATCAGTACTTGTGCGAGTGTGGGGTTACATCTCAATTGATGAATGAAGTTTGTTCGTTTTGCAATTCTGGAACAATTTCGTTCATATTCTGACCGTTCTTTCAATGAACCTCAAAAATCTTTTCTGACCACCCTCCACAGCCCAGCACGAGACGTTTACTTGTGAGTTATGTGGCAACGATGCTCAATTTGGTTACGTTTGCCAATCACAGGTTCGTTTGTTACAATCAGGACCACGTTACATCAAGACTTTAATTTCCACATAATTCATCCAACTTGCGGGGGTCCTCACGAGACTTTTCAATGCCAACCGTTAAATTTCCAGTTTTGACCAAATTGAACCCCGCAGTTTCCCGTTCATTCATCAACCTCCTCATGAATCCGAGCATGGAAGTTTGCAAGCCCGAGAAGACCTTTATGAAATCAATTAGAAAGCTTTCTAAAGGAAGTTTAATAGTATTTCTTTTCAGTAAAAAAACCAAAGGTTTTATGCCAAGCGTGGCGATAATTTTTTTAAATTAAGCATGCTCAATCCGAGGAGGCACAAGAATTGCTTAGCAACTTCTTCAAGATTTGCAAAGTATAAACGAGGAGTTGGCAGATTTATTAATCATCAAGTTGGATTTGCCTACCTCGTTCTTATGATGATGATGAACGATGAGTATTCTTTTTGCACAAGAATATCTCATGACATGTTCTAACCGCTGCTCACCACCGACTCACCTGTTCACGACACTCTCTCGTAATGGGGAACAGAGCATTCTTGACTACATTATTCCAGAAACGGAATCGGACGAATTCATAAAGTCTAGTGTCGAGGACCTTGTCCCAACCCCAATTGAGTCTGAGGAGTTATCCGACGGTGAGTGTGATATGCCCTTGTGTGATGATTCCATCACTTTCCGTAACCACCTATTTTTCGACGCTAATGATGTTTCACACCAATAGTGAGTGTACGGAGTCATTTTCTAAAAGGATACTTCAATCGAAAAAAAATTTCAAAATTTTCTCTAATCTTTTTTGATCTTGATGATGAAATCGTCTCACTAAGGTAGATCCAAATTGGATGATGAGGTGTTTGATAGCATCAATTCAATTCCGCCGGGAATTGATCCTTTTGATGCCGAATCCGATCTTTTAGAATCTATGCTAAATCGAGACATTTCAATTGATTCTTCTCCAAAGATCGATTCTCTTCTCGATGAGTTCGCCGGTGAACTCACCTTCCTCGATTCAATTCCGCCGGGAATTGATAAAGCCAGTTTTGATCCGGAGGAAAAAATTTGGTTTGTTGAAGGATTGTTATATGACAATTCATCTCCTCGCCCTCGGAAAGACTTTAATTCTATTGTGTTCACTCTCTCTCCATCTCCTATCCTCGTGCAGATAGTAACTTCTCTTTTGGGGATAGAGATCGACAATTTTCTTGCTCCTGATGACCTCATTACACCGGTATTGAGAGTGAATGATTTCGACTCCGAAAATGACGATAATTCTAATTCTACTCCCGAGTTTCGATCTTTCATGTTGATTTCCCTATTTGGGAGATTCAACCATTGATGCGGTGGAAGACATCCCCGTTCATGTGCCTAATAATTTGCCAAAGGAGAAATCTCCGTCTTCATCACATCGAGGCTGTAAAGCTTCCAAGCTTTTTCATCATAAAAGCTCGATGTTGATTCCTGCTGACAACATTCCTATCTTGGGTGTTCGTCAAGTCCACTTTTATCCTCCTTGACAAAGCTCTAGTATGGGGGATAAGGTCAAGCTCAGCGACCAGAAAAACAAGCGCTTCGTGGGAGGCAACCCATGCTTATCCGTAGTTGTAATTGTATGAATAAGTGTTGTTTGTTGTGTGAGATAGCTTGTCTTTTCTATCACCCGTGTTTCGTGTTGTTGTTGTTTATTGTCCAGGATTGCCCGGATTGTGAAGACTCTCGTATTCTCGGTTTTGTCTATTCGATCATTCGAGCTTCAAATCCTCAGCTTCATTTGGAAATACCGATTCTAACTCTAATCGACTAACGTTTTATCATTTGGCATACTTCATAAACGGCCTTAGGATAACGTAGTACCCTTCAAAACATCGAGGACGATGTTTAGTACTAGTTTGGGGGGGGGGGGTATCTTCGATTTAGTATTGTTGAACTGCAGCCATTGTTACTACGTAATCCCGTATTTTCACTAATTTTCCCAAAAAAAAATGAAAAAAAAAAAATTTAAAAACTTTTCAAAAATAAAATAAGTGTTTTGTCACAGTTTTTGACTTTTCTTTTGGGTAGAATGAGAATAATTTTTGACTCGATCGGGCGTATTGAGCCCTAGCTAGTTCCTTCAGGCCGAGCTTTCACGAATTCATGCTCTTTGAATTTTAAAATGGTGAATGAACAAGAATGATAGAGTAATTCTAAGTTTATGTGTTAAGCAAGATTCGTCTCAAAACTTATATGAATAACTTGTGTTCTTTTTCTCCCATAAGCTTATAATTTCCACCTATTCATATGTGCTTGTTTCAACTATGTCAATCGATGTTTCTCGAAATAGCTTCAATTTTGTAAACTAGATTCTTTAAAAGCAAGGTTTTGAAAGATAAAATGCCAAAGAAGCATGATGAAACTATGAATGCAAAAAATGCTACGATATTGTAATTATGCCAATGAAGCATACATTGTTTCTATGGAGTAGTAAAGATGTGTCGTGATATCCCACTCCGCTTACACGATACGGTGGGGGTTTCAAAACTAAACGTCTTTTACTTCTAGGGGATTTGGTGTTGTTGTGATATCTCACTTGGAAATAGGTCTAGAGTGAGGGTTTCAAACATAAGACACCGATCCTTAGCCCATATTAGGAAGAAGTGTTGATGTGATTTCCCACTACGCTAGCAACGGGGTGGGTTTTCTAACTAAGAACATCGGTCGTGTTGGTTTGTTGATATCATACTAGGGAGCGCGGCATAGGTAGGTGTTCAAACTAAGCTCCAAATTCCTAGCTTTAGAAACTTATGGAAAATGATAAAATATGTTGCTAAAAGTTCTATGGTTTTAAATCAGTTACAAGTTCCTAATAAGTTGTTGCTTTGAGTCGTTGATTCATCTTGAATTATGACTATGAAAAATAAGTGATCTATGGTTGAGTTAAAACGAGCACAAACATTCAAAATCATATATCCATGTTGGGAGATAAAAAATGTTCGCAGTCATAAGTATGAGGGATGTACATCCTAAACTTTATATCGACAATGATGATTGTTTAATTGCTTAGATTGGGAATTGTCGTAAAATCATCAGGGGACGATTGAAATTAATCCGTCAGGGTGGTCCGTGATTATTCTTTTGGAACGTTTCTCATTCTATGATCCCATTGTTGATAAATAAAGGAAGTCAAACATGTATAAAAAAAAAATTAGAGTAGTTGTGTAAATATAAAAATTGGTGAGAACGGAATTCATTAGGTATAGTCATCCCGAAGACTTCCCGTTTGGTCCCCTTAGCGCTGAACTTGAGATTACCTAGTACAGGTTCCTCAACAGGCAGATGGAGTGGGGACTCAGGTCTTGGGTGGAAGTTGTGAAGCCGTTGCAAGTGAAATATTATCAACTTAGTGAACCGAATACTTGTGATCAGAATGATAGTCGCTTTCTTCTTTCCTTGAGCTTGCTGTGCCAGATTCCTCTTGTCTTCTATGAAATTGTGGATAGACTAAGTAAATTCTTCCCACATCCTTTCAGCATAATCAATGTGGGCTCGATTAACAACACCCTAGAGGATCTGTAGCACTAGGGCTCTTGGTCTTTCAAATCCTGAAGTCTTTCCCGTAAGACACAGATTGATGATTGTTGCGAGTGCCCTCCATGGTTGGAACATGTCGTTAGTAGTGACATTTGACAAGTTTATGACTTCTCTTGGATAACCCAACTCATTGATAAACTCCGATAAGCATCAGAGTCGGAGGAGGAGAAAAAGCCCAGTTTTTATCGACTGGCGTGATCTGAAGAGCGTCTCTGAGTGTGTCTTGAGTGAGATCAAACCATTGCTCGTCCAGTTGACACTTATAACTCCCGGCTTTACTGTCAAAACAAATAGTATCCTAGAATTGTTGAATATAGATAGCCGGTATTGTTGATGACGCTGTAAAAGCTCTGAAGAAATTTGTTTGCTTGAGAATATCCACAGCAATCTTGAAAATTGGGCTGGGTTGAGATTTTTCTTCATTCAGATAGCAGTTGCTTTTCCCAATTGGCACCCAGCGAATGCGTGGTAAGATCTGTTCATCTGTACGGACGGGTGGTGCCATTGCGGGTGCATGTTCAGCATCAGCCATTGTATCTGCACAGTTACAATCACAGAGGAAATAACATGCAGATAGATCTTGTTAGATGTAAACTGATGCACGGATGTTAAGCACGTATGCACAAGATCCAAGAGAACGGACTCTTAGATCGTGTTATGATGTAAATCAGTGAGTTTGGCCAACTCTTGAATCAACGGATGTTAATTCATCAAAGAGAGGACAAGACATACCGATATAACCACAAGGCTCAATGGCAATTGACCAATTATGCTGGACAAGATGCAATGGGTAAGATTCAAAATGCAACAGATTCAAAACGCAAGGATTTTGAAAAGTACAGATTCAAAACGCAACAGATTCAAAACGCAAGATATCAAAACGCAAGATATCAAAACGCAAGATATCAAAACGCAGGATATCAAAACGCAGGATATCAAAACGCAGCACTCAAAACGCAGCCATCATCAAAACGCAGTGATTATAATATTCAAAAACTATCAAAACGCAATCATTTTAGAAAATTTCAAAATAGGGGCTTCAATATTTTAATATTAAAAATTTCTTCAAATCAAAACGCAACGAGTTGCGTTTTGTCCTGTTCAACGATTATTGACCAAAACGCAACACATGAATAAAGCCAAAACGCAACAGTTACATCAAGACGCAATCAATTATTAAATATCAAATCGCAACCAAAGCCTGTTCACTAAATGCCACATAGAATGCAACTTTCAAAACGCAATATGAATTTAACCACAAAACGCAATCAAGAACTAACTGTCAAAACGCAACATGAATTTGAACCACAAAACGCAACCAAGAACTAAACTATCAAAACGCAACAAGAACGTAAACTCAAAAACGCAATCAAGCATTAATTATCAAATCGCAACATGAACCTACTATCAAAACGCAACATGAACGCAAACCACAACCTATTATTCAACGAGTATCAATTATCTTAAATGGCAACCACTACTCTAATATCAAAGGACACTATGGAGGAGCGGGAATCAATTCAAGCATTAAAAAGCATCTAACATCTAGGTAAATGTAAACCCAGTAATTAAAACACAAAACCAAACACTAACCAGTGAGTCGAAGAGGTAATCACACGAGGGTCTAAGCGAAGAAACACACTAGAAATCTCAGTTTAATCAAAACGCAGTCTAGAGTCTTGAGAGAGAAAAGTTGAAAAGGTTGACTAGATATTTGGGTTTTGACCAAGTCAAAACGCAACACCACTATTTGTACTTAGGTTACACTTTTCATCTTTTGACATAATTGGTCCCTCTCCTTCTTATTTCTAATTATGTAAGGTAAATTACACAAATGGTCCCTCACTTTTCATATTTCTTTAACGTTTAGGGATACATAGCAACTAATGGATTGATTAACTTTGGGGAAATGACACAATTGGTCCTTCACATTTAATAAGCCTAGGATACAGTTAGCACATAGCAAATAAGATCCTAAACGAACATTCAATTGACATATTTGAACCATTTTGAGTTAACACTAGTTTAACTCCCCCTTAATCCATAACCCCGTTAGTTACCACACCTTTTTGTGTTGAAAAATGCCTGTTAGATGTCATGAATTTGAAAAACCACTCTCCCCCTCAATCAGTGACCCGTGTTCTAGTTAAAGAGCGGTAGTCGTTGATTGAGTGTCAAATTTATGAAAACCCAAGTCCGATTGAGCCACCACGGGAAATCCAAATAATTTTCTGAAGAATCATAGACGGAAAATTATAAGGATAAAAGAAGACTTCTCTTCTTAATCAAGAAATAATGCACTGAAGCATACATTAGATCGAGGTTGCAAGGATATGAAGTAATCCATGCCCGGGAGAACTTAATCACCCGTTGTTAGGAACAGCCGTCTTTTTGGCGACGTGCTTTCCTTATTTTGAAAAGCGGGTTGCAGTCTGAAATAACTACAAGCCATTAAGACATGTTTTGAAAGGTTTAAACTTCCGTTCGAGCTTCATTTAAAGACCCGTGTCATTATTGAATGACATTTCTAGGACCGTAAATGTTATCGATAAACGGAAGACATGTCTTGAAGAAAACTATTTTTGGTATTTTCTATTTTCTGATTTTTATGGATTTTTGATGGTTTTATATTTTTGTATTTTTCTTTTTGGGTTTAAGTATGTACATATTTACATTAGGATTACTTGAAGCAATCCGTTACTCATCCTGAAGACTTTTGAGTGTCTCTGGCTTCATACACTTCATGCCAAGCCTTGGGAGAATGAATTCGAATCGTTCTCTGGGCAGCGCCTTAGTGAATATATCCGCCAGTTGATACTCTGTCCTCACGAAATACAACTCAACCACTCCTTTTTCCACTTGTTCTCTGATGAAATGATGTCGGATGTCGATGTGTTTAGACCTGGAGTGCTGAACATTGTTGCAGCAGAGGGCTATGGCACTCTTGTTGTCACAGTACAAAGGGATCGATTTGTAAGCGAATGCCCATATCACTTCTGATAATTAAGACCTTTATCACCATAGAATTTGGGCACAACAACCAGACATCGCGATGTATTCAGCCTTTGTAGACGAGATGGACGTGCTAGTTTGCTTCTTTGATGACCAGCTGACTAACTTATCACCAAGGAACTGAGCACTGCCAGATGTACTTTTGCGAGTGTCCTGACAACCTGCATGATCTGCGTCTGCGTATGCTGTTAGTGCCATGGCGGTGTCTTTCGGATACCAAAGACCCATATTGATGGTTCCTTGGATTTAGATACCGAAAAGGACAGTTTAACTGCCTCAGGTGCTTTTTAGTGGGCCTAGATTGATATCTAGCACACATGCACACAGCAAATACTAGGTCAGGTCTACTGGCTGTGAGGTACATCAGGGACCCAATCATGCTGCGATATTTGGTCTGGTCAACAGGGGTCCCTGAGAGGTCTTCATCCAGTTTTGTTCGCTCCACCATAGGAGTGTCAACAGGGTCACTTTTATGAAGATCAAATTTCTTTAAAATCTCATTTGCATATTTAGATTGATTAATGAAAATGCCTCTAGGATTTTGAGAAATTTGTAAGCCTAAGAAAAATGATATTTGACCCATCATCGACATTTGAAATTTAGAACTCATTTCATTAGAAAAACGGTCACAATCTTTGGGGTCGGTCGAGGCAAATATGATATCATCAACATATATTTGAACAGATAAGAGTGTGTTTCGCCTATTTTCAAAATGACAGGTTGGATTGACGACACCATTGGAGTATCCTTGTTGCCAGAAGATAACTTTGACAAGTGTTTACCATGCCCGAGGAGCCTGTTATAAACCCGGAATGCTTTCTTCTAGACGATAGACATGATGTGGGACATTCTGGGTCAACAAAGCCTCTCCGGTTGGTGGACATTGACTTTTCTTGAGCTCGCCTATTTAAGAAAGCAGTTTTCACGTCCTTTTGATAAACTGTCATGTTTTTGCTGGCGACATTGGCAATGAATATCCTGATTGCTTCTGAAGTGCAACCGAGGGATGGTTTCTTCAAAGAATTAGACCTTCTTTCTTTGACGAAATCCTTTTGCTTACAAGTAGTGCCTTGTTTTTCAAACACATCACCAAAATCGTCAAGTTTCACCTTATAAATCCACTTGAGAGCAATAATCATGGCACTGTCTAGAGATGGTACTAATTCCCATACGTCCAGTCGATCAAATTTATGGATTTCTTCTTGCATGGCTTGAAACCAGCAGTCTTCAGTAGCTGCAGATTTGAAGTTTTTCGGTTCGACTTTGGACAGTACGGAATTGTAGAAGCACCACAAAGCATCCGTAGCAAGCTGTTTCCGAGTGGATACCGGTCGAGAGGGATTCCTAATAATGTTATCAAGAGGATGAGAGTCGGTCCATTTCCGGATATGTTCATGAGGTTGAGTGGATTGGTTGAGTTCTGGCATCATGATTTCCCCAGATGATGAAGCTTCAGAGGTTGGATCTGGGGCGAACCTCATTACAAATGGTTCAGGAGCAGCTACAGCAAACGGACTTAACTTCGATATATCAGCATCACTGCTACTCCATGATTGTACCGAGGAATGATGATTCAATGGTGATGATATATGACATCCTGATGGTGCGTCGAGATCAATAGAAATAGACACTGATGGACCTGTAGGAATGACCGGGTCTTGTACTACATTAGGAATAGGATCCTGACGGTTACCCGGTGGATTAAAATATTCATCAAACATAGGTTGGAATAACATCTCCAATTCTTTATTTGTGGGAGGTACATATGGTAGAGCAGGAGCAGGATTGGGTACGAGCCCTGAACTGATAGGTCCAGGCGTCAACAGGTTAGGAGCGGGTCCTGGACTGGATTGTACAGGAGCCATTTGCTCAGTCAGCTCATCGAATTGAACGTGAATAGTTTCCATGATTTGTCGGGTTCGTTTGTTGTAGATTTTGTAACCTTTTCTGCTCGGTGCATATCCATGACTTATTCCAAATATCAGCCATAGGTTGTGTTTTCCAAGATTCTGCTATCATTTATAGGGTAAAAGAGCACAAACGAACCCAGAAAAATGTGAGATCAGGCTTCTTATTGTGTACTAGCTCATATGGGGTTTTGTCATGACGTGTGTGAATAAGGGAACGGTTTTGGGTGTAACAGGCAGTAGCCACAGCTTCAGCCCAAAGAAACATCGGTGCCTTTGAGAAGATTAGCATTGTCCGAGCTGCCTCGACAAGAGTTTGGTTCCGTCTTTCGACAACGCCGTTCTGCTGTGGAGTCCTTGGCACTGTCTTTTGGTGAAAGATTCCAACGCTTTCATAATAATCATACAGAGTCTTGTTGACAAATTCAGTTCCATTGTCGGAGCGGATGAATCTTACAGTTTTGTTGAGACCGACTTGTATTTGCTTTAGAAATTTGATGACAACCGTTGGTGTTTCATCCTTTGATCTCACAAACTTGACCCACGTAAACCGAGAGTAATCATCGACGATTACCAAGATGTATTTCTTCCCATTAATAGTTTGCACACGCATCGGTCCACATAAATCCATATGAAGGGTGTTTAGAACTTCCAAATTGGTGTTTTCAGCTTTGGGTTTGTGGGTATGCTTTTTGCTCTTTCCTAATTGACATGCAGAACAAAGATGATCTTTTTCAAACTTCAATCTAGGTAAGCCTCTGACAAGGTCTTTTCTTGCAAGATCATTGATGGTACCGAAGTTCAAGTGATTTAAACGCCGATTTGGCCAATGACATGATTTGTGCTTGGAGCTTTGTGATAGCATGCAAATTGGGAGGACTTCATCATTTCTTCAACAGATAGTGTATAAATTAGAACCACGGAACCTTTAGTAATCTAAACACCTTCCGTATTAAAACATACAAGAATGCTTTCTGAGGCAAACTGCAAATCCGAATCACAAAATTGACCGACAGAAAACAAATTATGCCCCAGTCCTTCCATGTAGTATACCCTGGAGATTACACTATCACCAACGACATAATCTCCATAACCCATAATAGCACCAAAGTGATCATTCCCGAATCTAACTGTCCCGATAAACTTTTTCACGAAATTCATGAGCCTTGAGCGATCCCCCGTCATATGTTTTGAACAGCCTGAGTCCAAATACCAAAGGACGATTTGTACGACCTGCATTTGAAAACAGACGAAGATGGAGAGTTTGGAAAATTGGATCCCCAATGTTGGTTGGGTTTCGATTGGTTAGCACAAGCAATGGCTGACATTCCTGTAAGTTTAGTGAACCTAGTTAAAGGGCACTGATCACTTAGGGTGAATGTTCTTCCTGTGGGTCTCCATTGATAACCAACATTGTTAAGTGTTTTGCCAGTTGGTTTCCAAATTTGTTTGATATGTTTAGGTTTCCACACTTGTGTAACTTGCTTAGGTTTCCAAACTTGCTTAACATGACGCACATCATTTTTAACATTGGGGGATGCATTCACAGAGTGCAAATAAGTAACCACACACATATCATGATTAGCCGAAAATAAACATTTGTTACATGTTTGGCACACAGAATGAGAATTCAAATTAATTACAGTACGCTTAGAGCTAATACTAGAATCAACACGATTCGTGGTTTTAAGACTAGATCTAATTGTCCTAGGGCGTTCTTCTACTTTCTTCATGCTGTCACTTTTAGCTGGCGGGATCGTATGTTTCTTGAGTATGCTCCTAGGCTGAGATCCGCTAGCATCAGTGCAACTGTTTACTCCTGTAGAAGGAGGCACAGGGACATTAGACTGCTGAGTGTGCATTGGCTCTACATGTTTATGTGTAGTACTACTTGATGTTGCAATTTGGTCTACCATAGGTATATCTTGCTTTTTCCGAGGGGGTAGTGTGCATGCTTCTTTATTGTTGATTGGAGACCTTTTGGAGGTTCCAAACACATGTTATAATAGTTCCTGAGAATGCTTAGTGGTAACTGGCAGCAATGCGAGTGATCGATCTAAGGATTCAACTTTGGCTTTTCACTAATTTCACAGATGTTATCTACACCAAAAACAATTTCACTTAAGATGCCTGAGATAAACTTAGATGAACTTCCCTATTGTTCACTATTACGAGGGGGAATAGGTTCAACATCTATTTGCATACTTTCCTGGTTGCAAGTACTTATTGGTTTAACTGATTGTAGTGACACGTGAGACCGTATTCTGTAGTTGGACCTTTAGACTCTCATTTTAATTTTTAAGGGCAGTAATCTGTTCTGTATGCTTAGCACGCGTAATCTTGATCGAATCATACATTTCTTGTAGTGAGCTTAATCTTGCATTTTCTGGCCCTAAAAAGCTCATTTTGTTCTTGAAGATTATTAACCTTTTTAGTTAATTCGTGAGATCTGAAAGTCTTGGCCCTAAATTAAAAGTTGTTGGTAGTTCATATGGGTTCTCCTATATGTTGAGATATTTGAATTTCATCTTTTTGGGATGACGTTGTCTTTTACTTCGGAAGTATGCTTACATTTGGGACCGATCACACAACCTGACCATAGAGAAGAAAAATCTTTTAATCAAAAATGACTGCTTAATTGCTGAATGTTTAGAAAAAGATATCTGCTCTATTGTGCTTACTTCCGATATTGTTGTGCCCCCTAGTTCGAATTGCCTTTGCGAAGATCTTAGATCTGCATGCGATAGGGAACACACTAAAGTTCTTGAACTTGAAAGGATGAACAATAACAATCACGAAACGAATTTTTTCTTAATTTTCGAATCTACCTTAACCCTTTTTTTTAAATTCGGTTCAAAACACATCCAAACAATCACTTTTGGCTCTTGATACCAATTGTAGGTCTTTAGATCATTCGATTAACACAAGAACACACAAGATTAGACTTTAAATTGACTTGTATTAAAGAAAAACAAAGAACAATGGTGTGGCAACAAAACACACAAAAATGAAACTCTAAATATCTAAGTTGCTTACTTGTCTCACCTAGAAATGAAAATAAAATGGCTTTATATAGCCTCTCTAGGGCCTTGGCCTTTGGGCTATGATGGGCTTTTTCATTAATGGCCCATTTACATAATATTACACGCTTAAACGAGCTAGACTTTTGTCTTGTATCTTCGAGTGACCGAAGCTTCTTTGTTCGGGTCCATTTATGTGATCCTAACAATCTCCCCCTAGATGAGGTCATGAGAAGTTGTTTGAAGCTCACTCGTGCTTGTCTCTTTAGCTCGTTGTTGATAGGGTACTTCACTTGTTGTGCTTTGGTAATTCAATCTTTAACACCTTGATCATGATCTTCAGAACTTGATGTGATGACTTGATCTTGATCTTTGACTTGTTTAAGCTTTACTTCTCTGAATTACTTTGTGATCTTCTTTCACTTTGACTTTGCCATACGCTGATCTTTAGTCTCACATGCTCATATCTGTTGGAATCTTTGAAAGCTTTGATGATTTATCTTCTTCCAATCATTTGAACTTTTGCATTTGAAGAAGACATTGATTTTCAGAGATTATGCGGAAGCTTTGAATGTAAGCTTTCTTGATTACTTCAGATACTGTGGTATGGATATGAGCACATGTCTTGCATCGGATAGACGACAATCATAAAAGTTGTTCATACTCTAGTTCACCTTTGCGAAGCATGCCAAAAGACGAGAAATATATCGAAACGTGATGATATTCCCTTAACTAACATTCAAGTATGTGAATTTTTTGATGTGTGGGGTATTGACTTTATGGGACCGTTTCCAAAATCGCATAAGTTTGAATACATTCTTATTGCTGTTGATTACGTATCTAAATGGGCCGAAGCTCAAGCTTTACCAACCAATGATGCCCGAGTGGTTATCACTTTCTTAAAAAAACTATTTTGCCGTTTCGGAATGCCCAAATCTCTAATCGGCGACCGAGGTACTCACTTCTGCAACAAAATAATGGAAAGGACCATGAAAAGATATGGAGTTAAGCACCATTTCTCTACATCTTATCATCCTCAAACTAGTGGTCAAGTTGAAAACA
>BQNB010163330.1:0-14454 GCA_026074375.1 Tanacetum coccineum | reverse complement strand
CTTGATCAAAGTTGGAAAAATTATGGGTGTTTGTGTTTTGCTTTGGTCGGACGCACAAGACACACACACTTATGTGTGTGTTTTATTTTTTTGAAAATGAGATGAATGAATGAACATGTTGGTGGAAGGAATATTAGTACTAAGCATGTTTAGCCATCCTTGCTAGAAAATAGCCATCTTGTCTCCTAGGCTCTTACTCATCCGATTATGGAATCCAAAAGGGGTTCGGGTCTTTCTTTTCGTGTCGGAATCACTTAAAAACTCATAAAACTTGATCGTAAAATTTCCCCCAAAGTTAATTAGCATTTTTATTCACCTTAAAAATATATTTCCGATAACTTAGAGTATTTACTTGACATATTTCAACGCTTTATTCCCCAAAAACTCATTTGGACATTAACGGTCGTGTCGGGACTCGTTTTTGGCATTTCTTGAAAATTCACGGGTCAACCACCCCGAACTTAACTAACATAATAATAACCTCTAAAAAGGATTATTATTCACAATAAACCATAAATTACCACAATTCTCATAAAATCATCACCGTCAACACGGCATAATTTCTAAACAAACTGACAAACATCAAATAGTCGAAGGACTAAAAATGAAATATTCAGAACACAAAAAGGGCAAAGGTTATAGATACCATCTGGTAACAGTATTCATACCACCTTACCCTTAATATGGTTGCTTCTTATTAAGATATTTCAATTGCATTTAATATACTCTTAGGGGCCTTGTAATAGTCTGCATACTATCTTACTTGTGCGTTGCTTTAACGGAATATTAAATAGATAGCAGGTTCATGTAATTCGTTCATGACTTAGGAAATACTTACACAGATCATCACATGTGTGACAAAGTAACATGATTAGGAGAAACAATCTAAGGAGTAGTACATGATTAATTAAATACATATTTTTACCATAAAGTTATCACCAGTAGTTTAGATTATATTTAGTTTTAATTAGTTAAACAAACCAACCTCTTAAACCATGATATTTACCTGCTTTTATAAAAATATAAAAATAATAAAAGAATATTCTCTCAACCCCGTAGACCTCTGTTAGATTGTGATTGAGCCTTCTCAACCTATTCCCCTAGAGAACGATAACAACCCCCGAGTCTTGCCTATACTACACTACAACGATTAGGTGCACCGTCGAGGGAGTTGTAAACTTCTTGTTGAAGTCCTACGATGACCGCACATCAGCATGTTTGTGAGAGAAGGTGTGTGTGTTTAAGAAGAGAGTTTAATCCAAGGGTTAAAAATAGAATGAGGTATATTAGATTGATGAGGTGGCTTGATTAAGAGTGGATGAGAAAGTGTGTTTGTTGTATTTGTTGTTTGTTTGATTTTCAATCCAAGGGTGGAGAAAAGAGAATGGTAACTTGGATTGATGATATGGTTTTATCAAGGGTGAAGATGAATATGTGTGTGTGTGTAATTAAAATATTATGAGGAAGAAGGTGAATAGTAAATGTGTGGTGGAGAATGTTTTGATAGGATGTAGATGAGCCTTTGTTTAGATTGTAAAGGACAAGAAGTACAACAAGTACAAAGAGAGTACATTGTGTAAGGGAATATGAGTTGGCATGTGAGTGTTATTTGGGGAAGGTTTATGTGTAGAAAAGTTTAGGCTTGAAGGTTTGAAGATGAAGAATGAAGATGATGAAGATAAGGATTAAATCAAAGGATTGATTTAGGTTTATAATCACATTGCCAATAAGATAGAAAAGAATGGGCATATGTGATTATGGGATTGTTTAGGAAGAAGGTGTTTGGAGTGTATGAAGGATGAAATCCTTTGTTGGGTAAGAAGGGTGAACAAATGATTGAGAAGATTGGGTTGTAGGATTACGTAGAAGAAGTGTGGACCCATACATGTGAGGAATACATGTGAGTTTGTAAAACATTTATAGGTAAAGAAGTGAGAAAAGTCAAATTATGATTAACCTCCAAATACCATAAACTCAATTACTCATTTCGACTCTAATCCATGATAATCAACAATGGATTTAATAACTAATCATCTTGATGCAAACAAGCTAAGTGCTTTGCATCTTAAGTAAAGCATATCCCATAACAAGAAATGATGTGTTTACACAAAGTGACATTTGATTTAGTTTGACCAATAAGGGAGTAAAACCCGTTACGTGATTAAGAAAAACGTAAATCCGGATTAAGGTCAAATGAATATTTTTGTTTAATAGTATGTTGAAAATGTGATCATACTAGGTTTAGAAAGAAGTTTCGGTCTTAGCTAGAGGCGTTTGATAAAAGATTTGAGCTGGCGTTTTGTAGAAAAACGGGAGGATTCGTTTTTGCTCCTTTCTAATCTAAACCCTATTTTGGAGTGTTCCCAAATGCTCAAATATCATATACATACCTTTATTCGCAAGTGGCGCGCTGGCCACGTGCTAACGCGTGACCAGCGCCAGAGGCAAACATTCGATTTTACGGATTTTGGATATCATTTGTTATTTTACGTTTTACGAACGTTTATTTGTCATCGTTAAAACATAAAGGAGATCATAGTTAATGTTGCACCAACACAATCAATATTAGCATACATTACATGCCCTCTAACAATGTAACCTCTAACCAACTTAAGAGTATTACATACAACAACAACAATTCAAAACTAACCTTAATTGACTAGAAAATTAGGTTTAAACAGTATGTAGCTAAAAAATAAAAACAAATTAAAAAACCAAACCGGATTAAAGATTATGGATTTAAACACATATTATTAAAGCCAATACGTTTAAAAACCACATCCGTAGATCTAGGATTTAAACACAGTATGTGATTTTTAAACGTATTGGCTTTGCAATCCAAAAAGGGCTAGCGGCGCAGCTTGTTGTCCGCTTACCTTCCATCACTATGTAAATTCTTATTAAAAATTATATATATTATTAAACTTAAATCACGATATAAGATACAATTAATAACTAACCTTTACACATTTTCAACTTCAATTATCGCAAATTGAGTGATCACACATACCAGGTTTTAAGGTTTGATTTGAGGAAAATGGTAAAAACTAAAATAAACCAAGTATTATATGTGGGGCACCAACACAATCCTAGTCACAATAATAAAAAAGAAACCAAGTCACAATTAAAAATTGTTTAAAATAAATTTGTTCAGTTGATAGCGGGTTGCAAAATTTGTCATATTGTCACGAATTTGATAATTACAATACTTAGATTGGTAATTAAAAAGTTTAGTTTATACCGACACAGAAAATTTAGCAGACCAATATAGACCGTTTAAAAGGTCAACAAATAATTTACTTTAATATATTTCGTATTACACATGGGGCCACATTATTGAAAGGGCGGTAGCAAAATATGAAAAAATGATTTAAAAAGTCGTTGGATCCTACATTTTCAGGCCATTCCGCTTAAATGATGATGCTTTACTTTTTCACATCACACCTCGAACCTAATCATGCTTAATGCATAAAGATTATATCAATAACAATTATTGTTGTAACTTATAAGGGCCCCCCTATGTATTTTGCTTAGTAGTATTGTAAACACGAACAGACTCAGGATTTTCAAAAATGTGTTGCACAAAATAATTGTTAGAGTAACAAAAGTTACATCGTAAAATACAAATGTAGCAAAAATAATTTTCGAGGTTGCACATACAAAACAGATAATAATTTTAATTTTTCTTGGCACTTCATGACTAAAAATAAAGTGTAGCTCATGCCACCCAGTATCCATTTAGCTTGTTCAAATTGGTGGAGAAATGTTGAGCCTATGTAATCGTGGGTATTAATTGACTTTTTTTCTTTCAAATATATTAATCTCAAACAACATTCAAGTGTTTACGCTAGAAAAAAAAGGCTATATTCCCTTTTATTTACTTTTACTTATGTAGCTGATGAGGTATCAGGTTCTCTGTATAACTTCGAAGCACATACTCTTTTCGTCCATAAATAAATGTTCACTATTAATTTTCGAAGTCATTCTTTTTTAACTTTGACCTTAAATTATTTTGTTTGTGTTATATAATACTTGATGAAAATCATACCAATGATAATACATTTAAATTCAATCCATTCATATATTTTGCTTCAAATATTATAATATAACACAATTAAAATAATTTAAGGTTAAAGTTGAAGAAAAATAACTTCGAAAGTCAATAGTGGACATTTATTTAGAAACGGATGAAGCATTTATCTCAAGACATGTTTCCTTTAGAATATTAAGGAATGCCTTCCCTCCGTTGAGACAATCCTCTAGAGTTTATTGGGCAACGAGTATTAACCTAGGTCTGTAGGTAATGACGACGGAAGGAACATTTCCTCCTTTCTCGCTGAACAAACGGTGCAAAGAAACATACAACAAGATACAAACGGAACAATGCATGTTCCACAAATATTGTTGAGGATGCTACACAATAACGACAACCCGAGCCCCAAAAGTAAAGGCTCATGGCTAGTCGCGATTCCTGCACAAAAACGACAATCACGTCTCCTTAATCCTTGTGTCGTGGTGCATGGACCACATAGTATAAGTAGAGTCGTTCACCCCGGTAAAGGACACACGTCTTTCTCTCTACTAAAACAATAGTTAAGATTTTGTAGAAACATGATGATATGGTTAATTATAGAACTATTTTATTACCGTAGACCAAAAAATATTTTGTGTTGACATGGATTCTTAAGGGTCGTGTTAGGAAAACTTTTTTGAATGCTACTTTTATTCGCTAGAACAATATAATGTATACGGTTCATATAATTGTCATTTGCTATGTTTCATAACTAGCCAAAGTTATACTTGTTGGGTATTTACAACTAATTAACCATTAATCTACACGAGTATGCAGCGGAAAACATAAACACGCATAGAATATGTAATTAACAAGGGGATCAAAAACGCGTATCTTTTAGCAATTAACGAATACATCGTCTTGAATGTACGTGTGTATAATATAAATACCACGTGAAAACCATTAGGATCAAAAGTATGATCTCTCTATATCGACACACACAATACGTTCATAGCAAACAATAATGTATGCTAGTACTAGTAGTGATTAAGCAAACGATCTCCCGATTCTTGACAATCAGCAAAACCCGAAACCCTTTGTGGTTTTATAGCTCGATCGACCTATAGAAACAAAACCCGAAACCCTTTGTAGGTTTATTCATCGATCGGTCAAAGGAGTAAAAAGAGAGGAAAAATAGGGATAATTTTCTAGCTTTGTGAATGTGTAACTAAATAATGAATTTATGATTCATTATATAGGCACATAAAACTTGGCTTGTAAGTTAAGCTATTTCATCTCCTTTTGGAATTAGGAAACGATCGAATAAGGAAAGAGAGGAGATTTTCCACACTTTCATTTTCTTCGTATTTACATAACGGTTGTTGGGTTTAAAAGACTTCAAGATATTCTTAGAGTTACTGCTGCTCAGGTATATATTAGTGCTGTCAAGCATAACTTAGTGCTACTGGTAATACTAATGAAAATTATGCTAAGTAGTTAAAACTGGTAGTATAAAAGTTATTACTGCTAGTTACTACTGTTAATATAATTAGTACTGTTAGTATAAAGTTACTGCTGCTAGTAGAGTTAAGACTGCTCAGAGATGAAGACTGAAAATATACTAAGTAGTTACTACTGCTAATACAAAAGTTAGTACTGCTAGTGTATGTTAGTACTGCTAGAGTAAACTTCTAAGCTAGTTAATACTGCTTCTGCTCAGTTACAACTGCTGAGAGATTACTACTGCTGGAAGGATTATGCTGACAGAGAAGGGATAAAGATTGATTGAAGAACAAGAATACTTACGAAGATAAGTATTAGTTATTTGTAAAGACGATATGTATAACTTATTCGTTTAAGAGATTATGCTTGTTTATAGAAAAGAACTTGATAAGTTAGGAAAGTATTGTAAGCCTTGTAGGACTCCTTGGTGTATAAAAGGAGGTCCTAGGGCATAATGTTAGATGTACATCTTTGATATTCGTAGCTTCAAGGTTTTGTAAACCCTAACACTATTAAGAGTGTTCGTTTCATATTGAGGCTAAAAGTTTGGTAATCTGTCTTGTTATTAATTTTGTGTTACTGTTTTATAAATAATTCTTCTTAGTATCATTGACTAGATTTTGCATAGTCTTTGATATTCATAATCAAAGTTTCTACCATAGTTGTATTGGATTTATTCAATACAACTAAGCTACTTACAAGCTAAGCAAGATCTATTCAAGTGGGATCAACAAGTGGTATCAGAGCTTGTTGAGAAACTTTGAATTAGAAGAAACAATCTACACATATCAGAACTATTTGTTTGTGATAACATGGAGGCGGGATCTTCAACAATGGTTGTTGCTGCAAAACTTATAGTGCTCAATCTAGGAGAATTTGAGCTTCGGAAAATGAGGATAAAACAATACTTCCTAATGACATATTATGTTCTTTGGGAAGTAATAGTAAATGGAGACTCACCTCCACCAAAGAGAACTGTTGATGGAGTTGAGCAAACATATCCTCCTCCAACTGCAGAGGAGAAGAGAGCGCGCTGTGCGGGCGTTGAAGGAATTAAAGGCAAGAGGTACAACTGTTGATGGCTCTTCCAAATGAACATCAACTAAAGTTTAATACCTACAAATGTGCCAAGACTCTGATGGAAGCCATAGAGAAAAGGTTTGGAGGTAATAAGGAGTCAAAGAAAACTCAGAAGACACTTCTAAAGCAACAGTATAAGAATTTTAATGGATCAAGCTTAGAAGGACTTGATCAAACCTATGATAAGCTTCAAAAGCTTATTAGTCAGCTAGAGATTCTAGGTGAAACTATTTCTCTAGAAGATATGAATCTGAAGTTTCTAAGAAGTCTCCCATCAGAATGGAAGACTCGTACCTTGATTTGGAGAAACAAACCTGATTTAGACACCTTAAGCATGGATAACCTATACAATAATCTGAAGATTTATGAAACAGAAGTTAAAAGGTCATCAAGCTCAAACCAAAATTCACAGAATGTAGCTTTTATGTCTTCCAATAACTCTGGCAGTTCTAATCAAGCTTATGGTTCTAATTCTGCCAATACTGATAGTATGAGTGATGCTGTGATCTATTCTTTCTTTGCAAACCAATCTAATAGTCCATAATTAAATGATGAGGACTTACAACAGATTGATGCTGATGACTTGGAAGAGATGGATCTAAAGTGGCAGATGGCTATGTTGACCGTTAGAGCCAAAAGATTTCTAAATAAGACTGGAAGGAAGATTAATGCAAATGGTACTGAGACCATAGGGTTTAAACAAAACAAAGGGAAGCTATAACTGTCATAAAAAGGTCATTTTGCAAGAGAGTGTAGGGCTCCAAGGGAGAATAGGAACAGAAAACCTGTAAGGAGGAATGTAGTGGAAACAACAGAGACAAAAGCATTGGTAGTTCAAGATGGACTTGGGTATAACTGGAGTGATCAGTGTGAAGAAGAACCTACAAAATTTGCACTTATGGCATATACATCTTCAGGTTCTTCAAGTTCTTCAAGTTCTTCAAGCTCAGATTCTGAGGTATCTACTTGTTCTAAAGCATGTTTAAAATCTTAAGAAACTCTCAAAGACCTTAATTATAATCTGATCAAAATGATTTAAGAAGTCTCAGTTAAATGTAGGATGCTTATAAAGCAGGTCTAGAATCCTGTAAAGTCTAGACCTAGATGTGTAAAAAAAAGAATGAGGTTGTTTTTTGAAGAAACCATAAAGATTTGACAACTTGATATTAAGTTGAGAGACATGCACTAACAAGCTTAGAAAGAAATTTGAAAAAGCAGAAAAGGAAAGAGTTGATTTAAAACTTACCATAGAAAAGTTTGGAAATTCATCTAAAAATCTAAGCAAACGTTAGAGAATTCAAGTAAGTTGAAAGTTCAAGATTGGTGTTGGGTTTATATTCAAGTGATTAATAGTCCATGGTGTTAGATAGTCAGGAAAATGAAAGGTACAAAACAAGTGAATGGGGGGGGGGGGGGGGGGGGGTTGGGATAATGTTGTTCCCCCTCCCTATACTGAGAACTTCATGCCCCCTAAATATGATTTGGTACTTGATGATGAGGGAGAGTCAGTAACTAGTATACCTGATGTTGCAACAAGAGAAGCTAAGACTAGTGTGTCAAAACCTAAGTCTGTTGGTAAACCTCTTATTGAAGATTGGATATCTGACAGTGAGGATGAGAATGAGACTGAGTTTAAATCTAAACAGAGAAAACCTAGTTTACCAAAACAGAATTTGTTAAATCTAATGAGCATGTAAAAACACCTAGGGAGTCTGTTAAGAAGGTAGAGAACAAAAAACAAGCTAAATACCCTAAGAAAAATAGTCAAAGCCCTAGAGGTAACCAGAGAAACTGGAATAATTAGATGACTCAGAAATTAGGAAGTAATTTTGAGTTTAAAAATAAAGCTTGTTATGAATGTGACAGTTTTAATCATTTGATCAAAGATTGTGAAAAGAAAATGGTAGAGAAAACTGTATGGAACAATGCTAGAAGGGCAAATCACCAAAATTCTCTAAGAATGACTCACCCTCATCCAAAGGAAATTTTGTTCCAAAAGGAGTCTTAATGAAATCTGGCATTAAAATACTTAATACTGCTGGGCAAAACTTTTCAAAAGTAGCAGTATCAGTTAATACTGCTAGATCAATTAATACTGCCTACCCTAGACCAACAATGTATAGTGCAAATGTTTTTAATAGATCACGCACACATGTTAGAATACCCTTTAACAAGTCTACAACAAATAAGAATAGTAATTTAAAAGAAAAAGTTAATACTGTTAAGGGAAATGAGGCTAATGCTGTTAAGGCCTCAGCATGTTAGGTTTGGAGACCAAAGCAAAAGGTTTTAGACCATGTCTCCAGACATAATGATGCATTAATGAATTTTAAAAGATTTGACTATGTTGATGCATAAGGCAGATCCATGTTTGTAATGGCTTGGGTCCCCAAGAGAGTCTGATTCTCTTACTTTTGTGCAGGGCAATCCACAACTAGAATTGCAGGAAAAAGGAGTAATTGACAGTGGATGCTCTAGGCACATGACTGGAAACAAGTCCTACCTCTCAGATTATGAAGAAATTGATGGTGGATGTGTTGCATTTGGAGGAAATCCCAAAGGAGGTAGAATCACTAGTAAAGGTAAAATCGGTACAGGTAAATTGGATTTTGAAGATGTGTACTTTGTTAAGGAGCTTAAGTTAACCTTTTTAGTGTCTCATAAATGTGTGACAAGAAAAACAGTGTTCTTTTTACAAACACTGAATGTGTTGTTTTGTCTCCTGACTCTAAGCTACTTGATGAAAAATCATGTCTTGCTTAGAGTTCCTAGAAAAGATAACATGTACAGTGTTGATTTAAAGAATATTGTTCCTTCAGGAGGTCTAGCTTGTCTCTTTGCAAAGGCTACATTAGATGAATCTAATCTCTGGCATAGAAGGCTTGGGCATATAAATTTCAAAACACTGAACAAACTAGTGAGGGGAAACCTTGTCAGAGGTTTACCTTTAAAGATTTTTGAAAATCATCACACATGTGTTGCTTATCAGAAAGGAAAGCAACATAAAGCCTCTTGTAAGACCAAGACTGTAAGCTCAATCAGCCAACCATTACAAATGTTGCATATGGATTTGTTTGGGCCAACATTTGTAAAGAGTCTAATGAAAAAGGTGTACTGCCTAGTTGTCAGAGACGACTATAATAGGTTTAGTTGGGTTTTCTTCTTAGCCACTAACGATGAAACTAGTGAAATCCTTAAAACATTTATTACTGGCATAGAAAATCTAATAGACCTTAAGGTGAAAGTGATCAGATGTGATAATGGGACTGAATTCAAGAATAAGGTCATGAATCAGTTCTGTGAAATGAAGGGTATTAAGAGGGAATTTAGTATTGCTAGGACTCCACAACAAAATGGAGTAGCAGAAAGGAAAAATAGGACACTAATAGAGGCTGCTAGGACTATGCTAGCTGATTTAAAATTGCCAACAACTTTTTGGGCTAAAGCAATTAATACTGGTTGTTATGTTCAAAATAGGGTGTTAGTTATCAAGCCTCCCAACAAGACCCCTTATGAACTTATTCTAGGTAGAAAACCTGCCTTAAGCTTCATGAGACCATTTGGGTGTCCAGTTACTATTCTTAATACATTAGATCACCTAGGTAAGTTTGATGGAAAGGCTGATAAAGGGTTCTTTGTAGGATACTCTACTAATATTAAAGCATACAGAGTATTCAACAGCAGAACTAGGATACTAGAAGAGAACCTGCATGTTAGGTTCAGTGAAGAAACACCTAATATTGCAGGAAATGAACCTAATTGGCGTTATGATATAGATGCTCTAACAATATCTATGAATTATAAGCTAGTTGTTGCACGGATTCAAACTAATGGTAATGCAGGTACCAAAGAAAACATTGATGCAGGTCAAGATGGGAAGAATATAGTACCTGATCAAAAGTATATATTGCTACCATTGTTGACATCTGATCCATTACTCTCTAAAAGTTCAAAGGATTCTCCTGATGCTGGATTCAAACCATCAAGGGAGGAGGAAAAGATAGATTCTGAACATCAAGAGAATGAAGATAGTGAGGTGCCAAATATACAGGAGCTAAGAGTTAATCAAGAGAAGGATGCAAATGTCAACAACACTAACAACATTAATACTGTTAATCCAACTGTTAGTACTGCTGACATAGATAATAATGTTGTTGATGAGAATATAGTCTATGGATGTATTGATGATCCAAATATGCCTAATTTGGAAGAAATTGTCTATTCTTATGATGATGAAGAAGTTGGTGCAGATGCTGACATGAACAATTTGGCTACAAATGTGCCTGTCAGTCCTATTCCAACTACAAGAGTTCATAAGGATCATCCACTTAAACAAATCACTGGAGATATACATTCAGCACCTCATAACAGAAGGATGACAAAGAATGTGACTGAACATGGTATGTTTAGTTCAGTGCAACAGAGAATCAACCATAAAGATTTTCAAAATTTTCTGTTTGCTTGTTTTCTATCACAAGTAGAACCCAAAAAGGTAATCCAAGCTTTGACAGATCCAATATGGATAGAAGCAATGCAGGATGAGCTTCTACAGTTTAAATTACAGAAGGTTTGGACTTTAGTTGATTTACTATATGGCAAGAGGGCCATTGGTACTAAATAGGTGTACAGAAACAAGAAAGATGATAGAGGTATTATGGTTAGAAACAAGGCAAGACTGGTGGCACAAGGTTACACCCAAGAAGAAGGAATTGATTATGATAAGGTTTTTGCACCTGTTGCTAGGATAGAAGAAATCGGGTTATTTTTGGCATATGCATCATTTATGGGGTTTAATGTGTACCAGATGGATGTGAAGAGTGCCTTTTTTATATGGTACTATTGAAGAGGAGGTGTATGTGTGCCAACCTCCTAGTTTTAAAGATCCAAAGTTCCCTAAAAAAGTTTATAAGATAGAAAAAGCTTTATATGGTCTACATCAAGCTCACAGAGCCTGGTATGAGACCTTGTCTACCTACTTATCGGAAAATGGATTTAGAAGAGGCACTATAGATAAGACTTTGTTCATTAAGAAGGACAATGGTGATATCTGTCACACCCTACCAAGGCGGAAACGCGAGGCGTAAACAAGAATGGATATCATCACAACACATGGTGTCTATATGGAGAATACTAAAATGATGCTTATATGTGTGCAGGCTAACAGATAACAAGAAAAGGACAAATCGGAAGCCAAATCAACAAGAAACGATGGCACGGAACGGACAAGAGCGGTTGAGTCAAGTCAACCCCACTGACCAAAGTCAACAGTCAAAGTCTAAAGAAGTAAATGTGTGAAGAAATATTATACATCGGCGCCCACCCGTACCACATCTAAGTAGGACCGGGTCATCCAATTTAATAATTTCTTGGAGACTTTACAAATTATATTAGCCTAGTCAAACAAAAGCCACGTTTTTCCCCTTAATTTCCCTTACGGCCCAAGCAAGTGTCACTAAGGCCCATTCCAAAACCTTTTAACCCTGTTAAGCTTTACCCCGTTAAGTCCATTAGTCCTGTAAGGACTGTTCTTGCAATTCATGACTACAACCTCAGGGATTAATTCTGGCAATTTCCCAAAAGTTATCACACCACATGGATTGTTTTTGTAATACGCTTACACAACTTGGGGGACCAATTGTGCCTAACCTTTAAACATTATCCCGCACTTTAAACAAAAAACTGGGTATAACACTTTTTGTCCGCCGCCAAAGGACAAATAGGGTAATGATTCCCTTGTCTTCTACCCCTCAAACCTGCAACAAACTGCCGAAAACCCATTAAACCCACTTCACCCCACCTCATATGCATCCAAGTGACATGTTGGCAATCTCAAACCACCTCATTGGACAAATTGATCAACGGCTATGATTTGAGACCTTGGAGGACACACAAAATGAATGGATATGATGAAGCTTGGGATCTAATCACACCACAAACACAACGGAAGCCAAACAAGCAGAAACTGGACAGCTATATATTGAAGAAAGAAGACACCAGGAGGGGAGTAGTTTTTGAATATATAGTTTTTAAGTTTTTAACAGCTTATTTTTATTTGTATTTTCAGCTTTTAATCAGTTTCTTGTAACTTCCTTTAAGTCTTGTAAAAGTTTTATGAATTAATGAATTTAATGTTTTTTTTGAAATAAATATTATGTTTGTTATGAATCGGATATTGTTTAGGAGAAACTGTTCTTTATAAGCTCTTTTAAGCTCTTACAAACTGTTTTAACTCATTTAAAGGTTTTACAAAAGTTTTTACAAAAGAAAAATAAAAAAGGATACTGTTACATTAAAAGAAAAAGAAGTATATTGAGCTTAATGGATGATAAGCTGAAAAAGGAAGAGCTTATGGGTGCTTAGATTTGCTTCTTATTGTCAGTTATAAGCCTAGGTCAGTGTCTTTAGAAGCTTATTTAGGTCCTTTATCACTGTTTTAGAGCAGGGATTCAAGTAAGTTACATTTTCCAAATTTTTTTTTGCTTATTACTGTACAAGTACTTATTAATGCTTACTTTCAGCTTATTGGTACTTATTCATGTTCTTTATGCTTGTTTATGCTTGTTTAATGCTTTATGCCCTTATTTAAGTTTCTCTTTACAAATGCTTTATTTGATTGTAACTGCTTATTTCATTCTTTGCTTATTTTTGTGTTATTCCCTTGTTTTTCGTTAATGCCACTTATTACTTATTTGTCATGGCTTTTTATATGTCTTTAACTATCTTGGCTTAAATCTTCGCTTAATTGCTTTAAAGTTTGACTTAGAAAATTAAAGGGGTGTTTGGCATAAGGACCCAAAACGGGTCAACTTGGTTTAAAATGCTTTGGGTCACATTACCAACTTTGACAAGCCTTATTGTTAGTAAAATTAATCTGTCTTAAAGTTTTTAAAGCTTAAATGAAAATTTTAAGTCATTTTCTATAAGTGTTATAAATCTGAGTACTTGAAATAGTTTCAAATTGCTTGTTTCTGATTTTGGTTTTAAAATCTGTTTAAGGTCTTTTGTATTGTTTCATTTTGAGTTTAATGCAGTAGAATATGTGTCCTTTAGTATATTTGTGTTTTAGTCAAAGCTGTCACAAAATTAGTTAAGTCATTTTTTTGTTAAAATGGCCCTTCTTCAACTTAAGTTATCAGATATTTAAAATTGTTGTTAGCTTCCAAGATTTTGAGCATAAGCTCCCTTAGAGTCAGACTAAATCTGTTTTCATTTGTCTTTTAAGTTGGAGCTCTTTTGCTAACTTATTTATAAGCCTGCATTTAGCCTTCTTTAAAGCTGAAATTGCCAAAAGACATGCATACCCTTTGTGACAACAGAATTGATAACCCCTTTTAGTGGCTTGTTTGTTCTTCAAACTTTGTTTTCTTGGCATTTCTAGAAAGCCCATAAGCCAATCTATAAGCTAGTTTAAGTTTCATACCCAAAGGGTCCCTCTAAGTGGCTTATTTTTAAGCTCCAAAAGCTGTCCCTAGGCCCATTTGTATGTAGTTTGTGACTTAAGTGCTTATTGCTTATCCTGGTTTATTGGCTGGCATTTCTTGGCTTATTTGTGTTTGCACTAGCTTATTAGGGTAGCTTAGTTCGCTTTTAACTTATTTTCTTTAATATAGAGCTTAATTGTGCTTATTTGTAGTGCAGTCTACAATTCTAAGTTTTTCAAGTCTTTTTAGCATTTTTGTCTTATTAGCTTAGAAAAGCTTATTGTTTGTGTTTATTTTTGTTCATTTATGTTTATTAGGGATACCTTATTAATTATTTTAGCTTAGTTATCTTTTATTAAAGCTTATTGATAAGTGCTTAATTACACATATCTTTTACCTCTAAAAACGAGCTTAAATGACCAAAAACAGACAAAAACT
>BQNB010163329.1:0-12313 GCA_026074375.1 Tanacetum coccineum | reverse complement strand
GGTCAAAATTAGGTTTCATAATAAACACCTCTCCCTAAAATGTCTAGCTCATCACAATCTTCAAATTGGGTCAATTAGAAGCGAATGAACACCGAATGGGACATCAACAACCTCTGTAATCGTGTTCAAGTGTGGTGTGAATGTGGTGATCTCTGTAGAAAGTGGACATCTTAGACCCAAACCAAACCAGGAAGAAGATTCTTAGGTTGCCCAAATTATAAGGTATGCCAGCATTATAAGGTATTACTAGTGCATTGTCTGCCAAATATGACTAATTTTTTCATTAATCTAAGCTGTAAAAAAATGTGATTTCTTTCATTGGTGGGATGAATATGTATATGTAGACTGTTACAAAGCAAGAGTTGTAGAATTAGAAAAGAAGATGAAGCAAGAACACATTGATTTCCAAAACAAGAAGCTTAAAATGAAAGAGAAAATTAGGATGTTGAAGTCAAAGAACAATTTCTACCTTGCTATTATTTGTGTCTTGATATGTATTATTGTTTTTTAAGGTCTAGATTGTTGAAGTTATGATGTTATGTATTAGGTATGTTAAACCAGTTAAGATGTTTGCTATAATAATTGTTACATTTTGAGTAATGAATGAAAGTTAGGATTCTATGTATTAGATTTTTTGAGTAATGAATAAACTGTTGTAGTTTGAATTGTATACACTAAATCAGTCAACAATTTAAAAGGTTAAAAAGTGAAAATACCAAACCAGTCAACAACATTAAAAGGTTAAAAAGTAAAAACACTAAACCAGTCAACAACACAAAAGATTAAAAAGTGCAGAAAACAAACAAGTCAACAAAATTGAAAGGTTAAAAAGAGGAGAAATACTTAGATTAGATAATATCAGCATCACTATCAGCGTCACCATGGTCTTCATCCTTATCATTTTCTATCCCGCATTTATCTTCTTCTTCATTTTCTATCCCACATTCTAAGCTATGATAAACATATAAGCTAATTCTACCATCATGTTCAAAGCATAACTTCACAAATTCTTTCAAATCATCATCACACCTAAGTTTAGTAATTCCTTTTTCTAAAGACTGACTTGGTTGGTTGTAATATATCTCAGTAACTATGGTATCAGTTGTTGATCTAACATATTCAAACATGTCTTCAAATTCAAATCTACTAATTTCGATAGTATGCAAGGTGAGCTTTATAACTTTTGCATACGCCACTGGATTACGAGTGAAATGACTATTGTAATGAACATCCATTGTAAGAATAATCTTTAAAGATGAAGCATCCATCATGCAAACCAACATAAACAACAAATTAAGGATTTTAACAAATTAGGTTTTTTTACAAATTAGGGATTTTAACAAATTAGGGATTATGATAGCTTATTCATCAATAATCCAAGTTTGAATTATGATTGACTTTGATTTGTTGATTTATATTTGGAAAGGATTAGGGTTCATGTTTATAACAAGGGGGTTAACTTTGAGATGTTTGGAATGAAATAGGATGACTTTTTTAAGTTATATAAAAGTCCCACTTATTGTTACCGACAACCTATCTAGCAAGTAAAAGTTTCCAAGCATTGGAAAAAAAACAAGCCAGGTACTTTAAATTGAGAAAAATAAGATGACATTGAACCTAAGATGGGTACCTTTTTGTACAATCTGCCATTTTTTAATTAATTTGTGTAGTGTTGAAATACAAAACTGATTTTGTTAATAAAATAATTTAAAAAACTCATAAACATTTATAATTACTTTAGTTTACTTTCAAAATTTACCAAAAAATACATAAAGCATTACCAACATCAAGTTACTTTTATGGTTATATGGTTATGTACAATGTGTAGTGACACCTCCCTTTATGCAAATTAGCCCTAAGGCTACTCTTATCGGTCATCAGAAACATCCTCACTCACCTTCTACTTCAGCGTCACATTAGTTTTTTCTCTCCAACTTTTTACCCTCGCTCCCTCTCACTTTTCACACTTATCAGTCACACCACTTTCATGGGTCAAAACTTTCAATTAAACAACTACTTTATACAAATATACCTTACACACACTCACAAACCAAATAAATAATAAAAAATTACATGGAAACCAAGTGGTGACTACCTCACCAGTCACCACTATGAGGCTTTCTTGGCCTCCCCCACGCATGACAAACACCCCGATTAGTGGGTTCACTCGTAAGGTGAGGCTCTCACTCCCCCTCACGAGCCACCGATAACAACATCCTAAGATGCGTAATAGCTCATTCATGACAAAGAATGATTTAGATCGTATATCATTCTTGTTGTAAGGTCTTTTTCGTGGACTTCAAACATCAAATAGTTCAACTATGTAAAACAAAAAATATAGAAACGTATCATAAAAATTGGTAAAGTGAAAGCTTTTTAAAACGTAGTAGTAATATTTTGCGTAACAAAATACGTAGTAGCTAAGCAGCCTCTCACTCTATGCATACTCTGCAACTCAACTTTCCATTGGTAGTTTATGATCCCGAGGAATTTGAAGAATATTAGTTATTGAGGCGACAAACAATTGTTTACGGTATCTTTGTAGCAGACGTGTGTAATGATCCTTTAGGCGTGATAGAAAGGAAGCACGAAAAACTGAGTTTGATAGCCCGATCCACCAATCTTCCAAGAATGATATCGACTTTCACAATCTAATGTTCTATAAAACTTACAATTGTATGTTAAATGCGCATCTGGTTCTTTATGTTTTTTAACAAAATTGTTACTGTAATACTTTATGTCAACATGCACATTTCTGTCACACCCCGCTAAAGCAGAAACATGAGGTGCAACAACTTCAGTCTTAAAATATAAGACAATAGATAACACAATACATAATTAAGATTAAAGAAATATTACATCATCGTCATAAAACAAGTTTCAAGCAAACAACATAAGTAGTTTAATACATAAGTTTCCTAGAAATAAAGACAATTGTTTTTAAATCATGACACATCTCAAATGACGACATAATGAAAGCACCCATGCAAATTCCATCCTAAACTTCCACTTACTGATCACCTGAAAAGCATGATAATAACGGGTTAACTATAAAAATAGTTGGTGAGTACACATGTTTTATATACATTAAGTAGTTTCAAAACAGTAAGCAATCAAATGTTTGTATAAGTTTCAAATTGATACGTTATGTATACTCTAGTGCTTCTGCTATGGGGCCACTACTTAAACGTTTGAGCCATTGTCGTTGCCATTAAAATCCTTGTTCTCTAGCGTACATGCTTTATTGCTATCATAAAGTTGCTGATACTATGCACTCCGTTTAAGCGAGGGGTAAAGAGGTGGCTCTGCTCTTAAATAACATTATCCATACATATCACTATCTTATAAGTGAGCTAAAAGTAGTGTAGTTTCATCCATCCCTTTTCTATAGAACTCAAGCATCTAATAAGCATACATACTAATTTATAAGTTGCAAAGCAAGTTTTAACAATTCATTAAGTTTCAATCAGTTTCAAACACTCGTAAAAGTACAATCATTTCAGTTTAAGTAAATCATGTCATGCTTTTCACCCAAAAAATAAGTAAAACATAAAATAGGACTGTAAAAACTCACCTTAAGCAAGAGAATGAGTACTAGAGTAGCGCAACAAAGAAAATATAGGCAACCCTTTGAACATGTACCTTCCTAAACGCGACCTAAAGCAAGTAAAAGTACTTATTAATATCTAAACAATATGCTCGGAAAAAAGACATCTGATAGTTAGGTCACCCATAAAAGACTTTTCAAAATGTGTTACTTGACCCCAAAACATGAAAGTATACTCAAGACTATATATTACCACTTCGCATGAAATCACAATAGTTGTCCTAAATTTATGGTCACTTTGAGTGACTATTTTACCAATAACAAAAATGATTTAGTCCCAAACCTTTAACACATAAAAATATGATGTCTTAGGAGTGCTCACGAATTTTTGATAATTTTTATGAGGTGTGTAAGTCATCCAAAAAGGCTTGAACAAAAAGTCTCATCATATTTGAAAGTTGTTAGATCAGTCCATAAACATCGCGTACCAGAGTGTCAAGACTTTAGATTTATGCAAAAATATTATGTCACACTGAAATCAACACATAAATATATTCCCAAACCAAAAATCAATGCTTGACACGCATTTTTGAGTGAGATATGACCATGCAAAGTTTGTCATATAAATCTGTCAAAATAGTAAGTTTTTGTAACTTATCTTGTGACGACCATTTGAGGGTTCAGATCGTTGATTCACCCGATAGGACCACTATGATTTTAAAGATAAAACATAGATCTAACTCTCAGAGGTGGAATCAATGGATTTCACCACATAGTGAGAGAGATATGGTCATGCAAAGTGAGGCTAAGAAATATGTGCATGAAAAATAGTTTAACACTTTAACTTGCAATCAATGTTTGAAGGCTCAAATCCATATATATTTTCATGAAATTTCCAAAGTTTTAAAGATAAAACATAATATTAACTTCCATAGAAAGAATACATGAATTTTAGTAAAAATGACAAAGTTATGACCTTGTAAAGTTGACCCATGAAATCTTTTTTGAAAAGACATATTTACACCTTGTTTTATACACACTATTTGGACGACCAAAACTCAAAATCATTGCATGTGACCACTTTAGTTTGAAAGACAACAAAAAAATCTAGATCTGTGTATAAAGAATAGGTATTGAGGTGGAGTTATGAGTGAGTTATAGTCTCTTAAAGTCGCCCATAACTTCATGACAACAAATGACCCCATTTCTAACTCATTTTCAAGCACTTTCCTCTATACCAAACACCACAAAACAACCCAAACAAGACCTTAAATCATTTTTACAACCTTCTTAAAGTGTTCTAAAGTTTTAAACTATAGATCCCAGTCTGATAAGATCTTTCTAGCCTGTTAAGGGTGGTAGCTAATCTAGATAGATCCAAACTAACTATAAGAGAAACAATGACTATGAACAATATGAGTTATACATAAACTAACTTATATTGCTAAGAAGAACAATGAATAAAACAGAACTTTTGATTACTATTAATCTGCTAGGTTATAGATTACTAACTATGAATATTTGTGAAAAACTCTTATGTCTAACTAGTACCATAGGGTTCCTTTTATACATCAAAGAAACCCTAATGGGCTTACAAAATGCGTTAAATGATCATGCATATCTATTCTTAATATATCTCATGCATATCACTTAAGTAGTACTATCTATATATGCTAGCAGTACTAACTTACTACTAACAGTACTAACTCTACTACGAGTACTAACAGATGGACTAGTAGTACTAACTAACTAACACTAATAGTACTAACTCGGGAAAACATAATTCCTAACAATTATCCTCCCCTAAACATGATGTTCACTTGTTAACCTTCATGTTTCTTCAGTTTGAGCTTCTTGAACACCTGGAGAATGTATCCAAACACACTACTACTCTTTAATCTTCTCTTTGATGAACTTGAGCTCTTTTGTTACTTTGTAATCTTGAAATTCTTTAGCTTCTAGTCTTTGTCATCATCACAACATCTCAGCAACTCAGCAATACCAACTAAGTTGGCCTTGTAGTTTTTGGCAAACTATCAGCCATAAACGGATTTGATATTTCTTTACCAGTAGATGTTTGCTCTGGAATAGCCAATGCTTCATTGCAACAAAATGGTGCATTGATAACCATATAGTTTTAGGCAAACTATCAGCCATCAACGGATTTGAGAAGTCTTTACCAGAAGCCGTTTGCTCTGGACTAGCCAGTTCTTGATGTCTGTTAGACATGGTGAATTGATGACCATTTGTTGTGTGGTGATGAAACCAACACTTAAAGATCCTTCTCTCCTCTATTATGGCTTCCAGCTTCATCAATCTACTTTTGAATGAATCTAAGCAGATCATAAGCACTATCACTTGTAGACTCAGCTATCAACTTCAAAGACATCATCTTCTTAAGTGTTTCCTTTATGAGTGGATATCTCCTCTCTGCAAGCATATGAATCTCAGTACCATCTTCCAGTGTCAAAGTATGAACCCCACAATTTTCATAGAAATCCCAGCTCTTAAGATTCCATCCTTCTTGATTCTGCCAGAGTTCATCTTCTGCATTTGCCTCAAACATTGTCCTTAAATCTCCCCAAAGAACTAGATCTACACCTTCTGGTGTAGTTGTTTCAAACCTCTGCATCACCAGATTATATAACTCCACAAGATCCAGTCTATCAAACCTTGTCACCATCTCAGAAAAGGTTTTAATCCATCTAGAACTTCCATCAGATCTAAAGATCCTGTAGTAGATGCACTCTGCTCCATGTCTGTCAAAATGATAGAATTTTGATTCCCAGTTAATGATTGGAAATCTCTTCTCCAGGACTTCAAAATCTATTATGCCTTCTTCATCTGGAACTATCTTCAGAAAAGTCTTTAGATGCTCTTCTTCTTCAAGGTCAGAATCTGTCTTCTTTCTCTTAGACTGTCTTTTCATTCTTGGACCTCCTTTTCTCTTCTTTCTTGCTTTCATCTTTAATACTTTACCAGGTGTTTTCCTGGTACCCTGCTCAGCTGCTTCTTGCTTAACTTCCACCTTAGTACACATCATCAATATCTAACTTTCTAGTTCTTATTTTTCCTTTTCCTGTTATTTTACCTTTACTACCTCTAAAAACAACAGAGCCACCTTTAAATTCTTGATAGTCAACAAGGTAGGCTTTGTTTCTTGTTCCTTGATGTATAGGGCCTGAATCTCTTCAAGAGTCCTTTTGTTCAACTGACTATGTTTAAATCTACCTGTATGTTTAAGATAGGTCATCATCAGACTTCTCAGTTGAGTTCTTGTTGGAGGTTTGTTCCTGATAGCAGCAGCTCTTTCTTCTGCTAGTTGCTTCTTTCTTCTTTCAAAGAATTCTGCTAATAGCTTTGCTCTTTCATCCACAGTGTACTTCTCCTGTTCTTCATGAGTCAATCTGACTGCTAGTTCATGATCAACATCTATTCTTGCTTGAACTTCATCATACAAGTTTGCAATGTAATCCATAGATGCTTGTTCTTCTCTCTGTCTTTCCCTTTCCACCTCTGCTTGCAACTCTACTTCCAACTGTCTGGCAACCTCTGCATCTCTAGCAACCTGAGCAGCATCAAAATCACTTCTAGTCATCTTCTTTGCAGGCTCAGGTTCTTCTAAAACACCTTTGCCTTTGTCTTTTGGATCAATGGATGGGAGTGGCTTCAGGGTTAAGACTGATCTTGCAGGTCTGACTAATTCCTCTGTATCTTTGAAGACAACACCTTTAGCTTTGTTATCTTTCATCTTAACCAAGGTGTCTGCAAGGGTCATCTCTTCATCATCAAAGATTGTTGTGGTTGTTGGAGGAGTTGTTGGATCAGCAGTACCAATTTCTTGCCTAGCAGTACCAACATCTGGCCTAGCAGTACTAACCTCTGGCCTAGCAGTACTAACTGTGCTACCTCCCTTTTCACCACTTCCCTTGTCCTCAGCAATTACTTCAGTATCAGCATCCAAATTAAGTTCCTCAGTCTCATTGCTTTGCCTCCCCTCATTCACAGCTTCCTCTGTTTCCATGTCGTCCATACCATGAGCTAAATCAGCATCAAGATCATCAAAGGCACTGTCATCCAACTTTGGTCCTGATTTGGCATTTTTCCTCCCCTGTTTGGATACAGACTCCTTCTTACCCAACTTTTTCTTCATAGATAACCTAGACACACTCCTTAACCATGCCCTATGGTGTGAGATTACTGGCTGGCACTTCTTCTTCAGCTTCTTGATTCTAGTCTTCAATTTAAGGATCTCTACAGCCTGAGCACCCTTGGAAGTCTCCAAAGCAAGAACCCTGTTTGACAAGTTAGTGCAAAGAACAGATAACTCCTCTAGGTTCAAGCCACCCTCAGCTCTGTCAGATGTGTGACCACCTGAAAGAGGACTATCATGGGGTATCTGAACATGATCCCCTTGACTTCCACCAGTGCCCTCTAAGTTTACCCTAGGGTCTTGGGTAGTGTCAGGTCTATATGATGATTCAGTCATAGGGGGTTGGTCCTCCCTGAACTAGGTTGAGTACTAGGTTGAGTAGGAGAGGGTGTTGGTTGGGGTTCAGTTGGTTGTTCTGAACCTTCACCCTCATCTACTACTGCTTGAGCCAACATATTAGGAAATAAAGGTGTAACATGGCCTGAAAAGTGTAGTCCTTGCTTTGCCATATTAGTGAAAACCTTTTTGGTAAGGACTGGTATTGGAAGGTTATCCAAAGGGGCAGGTAGGTTTGAAAGTTGGTTATTTAAAAACACTTGAACAAATCTTGGATACATTAAGAATTGCTTCTTAGCATCCAAGTTCCTAATCATACCCTCAAAAATCATCTTAGAAAAATTAAATTTTCTATCTGTAGCTAAGCAAATCAGTGCAGATGCAATATTTGTGGGAAATTGATCCCAAGAAGTACTTTTTGAACTAAGGCAGTGAATTAGGGTATGAATTAGGTACTTCCATTGTGGGGAGAAGAGAGCTTTTTGAAAAGTAAGAATTGTAAGATCTCCCTCATACCCCATCAATTGAAGGTTTTCATAAATCTCTTGATTTGTGAGACAATCAATTCCATCTACATCATGAAATAGAAGATCTCGTCTAATAGATGCTTCAGAAATTGATACAGTCTTGCCAGCAACTTTGGCTTTAATGTAACTAACATCATTGACTATTTTGGAAGTAGCAGTGTTCCAAAACTGTTCAATAAGGGAAGTAGAGACAGTAGGACTTACAGTGAGAGAGTAGTAAATCGAGCTTCGTGTAAGGAAGTCCACTATCTCATGGAATTGAGCATTCCGTTCAGTTTTCTCCAAACAAGCAACCATATTATGCTTAGGGCAAGATACGAGAGCAGCCATGGAGAAGTAATTGATGATCGTCGGTGATTAGAGGGATTAGGGTTTGTGTTATGAAAACGTGGGAGAGAGATTAGGTGAGTAAATTGTGTGTTGGAGAACGGTTTATATAGGTTTCAAGTAAACCCAGTGGCGAAGAAACCGTAATTTTACACTTTGCATCCCTATTTCCCCTGTTTCTAACGGTAACTTAACAGTACTAAGGTTTGCCTGGCAGTACTAAGTTTTGGCCTAGCAGTACTAACTTTTTGCCTACCAGTATTAACCAAAACGGGCAGCACTAACTAACTTAGTACCATATGTAGCTCTCAATCCTCATCCCAAAGAACATAATGAACCTTAACATCATTTTCCAAACTATACAACAAATCATCCTGCCATTTTGCCTCCCTTGAACTAATGCGGCTATAGGTTGATCATTCCAATGTTAACAATTAAGAAATTAAATCTGCTAACATCAAAAGCTTTGGTTAAAAGATCAGCCACATTATCATCAGTGTGAATCTTAAGCACCTAGATAAGCTTTTTCTCATAAGCATCCCTAATGAAGTGGTGCCTAATCTTAATATGCTTTGTTTTAGAGTGAAACACTGGATTCTTTACAATGCAGATTGTGCTTTCATTATCAATGTAGATCTTTGTGTTCATAAAATTGAACTCATAGTCTAACATTTGATTTTGAATCCACAATACTTGCCCACAGCAGTTGGCAGCAACAACATACTCTGCCTCTGTAGTAGAAGTAGCCATGATTGTTTGTTTCTTGAACTGCCATGAGATAAGTCTCTTGCCAAGAAATTGACAACCTCCCGTTGTGGATTTCCTGTCCAGATTTGCTCTAGCATAATCATTGTTAGAATAGGCTTCCAGGTCAAATGATGACACTCTAAGATACCAAAGGCCCAGTTTAGGTTTGCCTTTGAGGTTCCTAAAGATCCTCTTCACAGCATGAAGATGTGAGGTTTTTAGAGTTACCTGAAACCTAGAACAAGCACAGACTACATACATAATATCAAGCCTGGAAGCTGTAACGCCCCGACCCAAAAGGGTAGAAGTATTACAAATATGGTGTGACATCAAAAGCATACATAATCATAACACAAGCATAAACAGCGGAAGTCTTAAATAAATAACCAAAGGATAATAAGTCAACATGACTTAAGGTACATAAGTTCTCAAAGGACAGACATATCCAAACGAAATAACCGAAATAACAAATGTCTTGAAAAGAAACAATTCATATATCAAAACTAAGATCTCTAGGGTAAGTCCACACTCAGCACTCATAATCTGAAAGCAACCCCAGCTCCTAGCTTAGATACCTGCCGCAGGAAAGGAAAGTGCGGCTGAGCTTACAAAGCCCAGTGAACAGATATATATAATCGAATGCCAAAGATAACGGAAATCAAAGGATACGATACAAGGTATAAAGGATATCACAAGACATGATCAAAGGAATACAAATATAAGGTAAGACAAATCAGAAGTCAATTCATAGTGTAAGGTAAGATGAATCAGAAAATCAAATCAAGTCCAATTACCAAGCCCAAACAAATCATATCATAGTAACCATGGAGTCGCGAGCTCCAAAATTGTGAAAGACGTGGAATGCACCCAAACATCAGTCACCAAATATACATATATCATAATGTCATAATCCATCGAATACAAAACAAATCTAGGATGCATCCATACGCCCCTTAAACAAATAATAATCTTCATAATGCGCATATAATATCAAATGGGGGACGGCGTGAGAAATCACTCACTCACACATGAGTCATGCCAAAGGTGCATCAATGACATGGCCATGTTACCTTCATGGCTAGGAAACAAATAGTGGCTTGGGTCTCAAACTGAAGGGTTCAAAGCAAAGTCATATCAAAGTTCATTTCAAAGGGATCATAGCAAAGGTTCAATGCCAAAGGTTCAAATATCAAAGGTAGCATAGCAGGGTTCAGATAGAACATAATAACAGATCATATAAGAGAGCCAAGATAAAAGGCTCAGAGCAAATGTAGCAAATCACATAAGTAACCAAAGATAGGGAGGAATATGTCATGAGAAACCTTAACGATAAGGTCAGAATATCTGTACCTTATTCCGAAGCAAAGCAATTGTAACGCCCCGACCCAAAAGGGTAGAAGTATTACAAATATGATGTGACATCAAAATCATACATAATCATAACACAAGCATAAATAGCGAAAGTCTTAAATAAATAACCAAAGGAAATAAGTCAACATGACTTAAGGTATATAAGTTCTCAAAGGACAAACACATCCAAACGAAATAACCGAAATAACGAATGTCTTGAAAAGAAACAATTCATATATCAAAACTAAGATCTCTAGGGTAAGTCCACACTCAGCACTCATAGCCTGAAAGCAACCCCAGCTCCTAGCTTAGATACCTGCCGCAGGAAAGGAAAGTGCGGCTGAGCTTACAAAGCCCGGTGAACAGATATATATAATCGAATGCAAAAGATAACGGAAATCAAAGGATACGATACAAGGTATAAAGGATATCACAAGACATGATCAAAAGGATACAAATATAAGGTAAGACAAATCAAAAGTCAATTCATAGTGTAAGGTAAGATGAATCAGAAAATCGAATCGAGTCCCATTACCAAGCCCAAACAAATCATATCATAGTAACCATGGAGTAGCGAGCTCCAAATGTGAAAGACGTGGATTGCACCCAATCACCAGTCACCAAATATCCAAATATCATAATGTCATAATCCATCGAATACAAAACAAATCTAGGATGCATCCATACGCCCCTTAAACAAAATCCCAATCTTCATAGTGCACATATAATATCAAATGGGGGACGGCGTGAGAAATCACTCACTTACACATGAGTCATGCCAAAGGTGCATCAATGACACGACCATGTTACCTTCATGGCTAGGAAACAAATAATGGCTCGGTTCTCAAACTGAAGGGTTCAAAGCAAAGTCATATCAAAGTTCATTTAAAAGGGATCATAGCAAAGGTTCAAATGGCACATAATAACAGATCATATAAGAAAGCCAAAATAAAAGGCTCAGAGCAAATGTAGCAAATCAAATGAGAAATCAAAGATAGAGAGAAACATGTCATGAGAAACCTTAACGATAAGGTCAGAATATCTGTACGAATAACGGAACGAACAAACAACCGGTATATCATAACAATAGTACGGATATATCTAACACAGGTGAATAAATGAAGTTCGAGCGAGAGTTTCAAATGCTTTCAAAACATGTCCTTTCACTTTTTCTCTACGACTTCTAAATAAATGTCAGCTTAGGACTCGGTCTCCAAAGAAAGGAAAATGTTCATTTATGTACATTTATCCCAAACAACGGGAAGCTCATATCTTCTCGGTCTTAAGTAAAGTCATATAAACATTTAAAGTTTTGAATGCTCAAGA
>BQNB010163328.1:0-14454 GCA_026074375.1 Tanacetum coccineum | reverse complement strand
GTATTGGGCCTGGGCCCATATACGTATATTATGAACTAAGCCCAGTAAGCTTGGTGCTCATACTATACGTTATCAAGTAACGTTAGACCTGTAGATTTTTTCCAAATATTGAAATTCGTCGGAAACAATTAAAGCTTTAATACTCCGTAGTAGTTTTGAACAAATCTTTACTGTTTTAAGAACATGTCATCGATATACACTTGTGTTAGAGTGCGCATTATGAAGTATCGATATGCCAGTACCAGAATATCATTCGTTTTAAACCATTACCATAACCCCCTATAACCCACTCATTTTGCCACGTCAAGTTGACATCTAAATTCGACTTGATATACGGTCATATGGATATGGTATCATGAATAGACTACCCTTAAAGAGCAAAAGTTGGGTGATTTGATCAGCATGACTGTTTCTATTGAACAACTCGTTACTCTTTCAAGGCATCTATGGTTAGTGTCAAAGATTCACATATCCCTTTTCTTTGTAGGAATATTCAGACAGATGCCCCTCACCTTTATAATCATAAAGCCACAGTCAATTACCTTTTCTGTTGTTCCTCTTTTTTCATCAAATTAAAGCAAGCAGGAACATCTAATAATTTTCTCTTGCCTCAACCATGCTCTCAAAGGACATACATGCTGCATCACTAGTGCATATGGCTACGATATCTGTACCGTTGCTGACTTGTCACCTTATTTTCCTATGTGGCTGCATCACCTGTCCCCATTATCAAGCCATGCACGCCCTTCACTTGTATTTACACACTCTCACTTGTGCATTAACAAGGTCGGAACGAGTTCAATGTTGGCTCACAGCTTTTCGTCATCAATAAATATGGAGACTAAGTTTCTCAACTTCATACTTACTCCAAACACAACAATTTTCCAAGTCTTGCTTGAAACAAGATTTATATCACCACCAATTTTCTGCTCTTTAATAAGTACTAGAACCCTTAAAAAATGTCTCTTGCTTCCAAAACTTTTGCGTCACTATACATTTTAATGGAAACACTGATGATGAAAGAGAGTACTACGTGATGACGTATAATACGGACCGGACGATCGCACCAGCCCACTAATACTATTATGGGCTTGGTGGCTGATAATGGGCCTCCGGCCCACCCATCGCGGTCACGGCCTCCTGGACCTACGGGTCGCAGCTACCGGCACGCCTTCTGTGGCCGCGATATCTTCATAAGTTATCTTTAAGAAAGAATAACCTAATTAAATAAGAGATATGCTTTACTTATTTAAATCAGTTAGGATAATTCCGAATCCCTACGATGTCGGCAGTATCTTTGGCCAAAAATTATGGAATCCCTAAGGATTATTCAGCCTATAAAAGGAACGCAATTGTCATCGTATCTGGAAAAAACCCTAATTACATTCGATTATTCCCCAAAAACTATACACTCACTCTCACGCCGGAGTCCAATCGTGGGATCCGTTCCCACCATAAGATTAACGGTGTTTTCATTCCTTGTGCAAGGTCCTTCAAACAAGTTCACTTGATACAAGAATAAGGCATTACATACCCGAATAACTGCTTATTCGGGCTAAACAAGACCCGACCTAACTTTTGTATCAACAAGTTGGCGCCATCCGTGGGACACAACACTAAGAATTACTCTTAGAAGAATGAGCGCAATGGCTAACACAACCCCCATTGTGACCACTGTCACGAAAACTGCAATTAAAGAAAAGTCGTCGAAGGAAACGGATGCTGCACCAAGGGTGAACATCCTAGACTTCTGTGAGGAACATTACGAGGAAATCTTGTCGGTCATTATGGATAAGACTCGCCGTGACAAGCGAAAAGAAGTCCATACGACTTTGGGGATAACACCAAGAAAAGTAGAAGAATATGAGAGGGCTCTCAAAACTCAAGTGCGGGGACCTTGTCCGCAAGGTACCGTAACCCATCGGAAAGGCCCAAGGTGAGGGATCGCTTGAAAGACAACGATGGAAACGTGTTTGGCCGGCTAGGTCATCGAAGGCAGAGCGCATTTGATAAGGCAGAGCACATTCGACCGACTTAGTGATACTTACTCGCCAAGCACAACTAAATCCGGACCGGACAGGTCAAACCTCATGGATCGTTCTCACAAGTAGTAAATAGCCCGCCCTCACAAGGCGCGACTCTTCTGAACAGATAAGATGTCCTCGAAGCAAAGACCGCTCCGCGACATCGAGAATCATTGATAATACACGTTCCTCCTACAGGGATCGAGGATCCTAATATGGATATCATCTCATTTGACGAGTTACCCGCTCCCGTTATGTGAAAAGAGAGAGGGAAAGTGAATTTCTGTTATCCCGCGTATCGGAGAGCGGCACCAGCGATGAAGGACACTGAGAGTCAAAGTCAAAAAGGTACAAGCCTACGGATAAGGATGATTTGGCAGTGCCCTGGATATGTGAAGAGGTGGATCCGTTACCACCTACGAATCCCTAACTTCAAAAAGTTCAACAAAAACCAAAATGCCTAAAAACTGAAGACTATATGAGGACAGGGTAACCCAGAGGATCACGTAAAAAAAAAAATTTCCAAGCGGCAGCACAGGTAGAACGCTGGGCAATGCCTACATGGTGTCATATGTTCAATTCTACCCTAATAGGGGCCGCAAGAGTATGGTTCGATGAGCTCCCTCCGGAGAGCATAGATGGATACAAGGATCTCAAAGCAGCCTTCTTAGCATACTTCATGCAGCAAAAGAAGTACGTCAAAGATCCCGTCGAAATCCACAATATCAAGCAAAGGGACGGAGAGACCATCGAGGACTTCATGGAACGATTCAAGGTGGAAACCGGACGCATGAAAGGAGCCCTTGAGTTGCTATGGGAATCTCCAGATTCATGCATGGGGTTAACAACCCTGAATTGACAAAACGCCTTAATGAACATGTCCCAAAGACCATGGAAGAAATGATGATCGCCACCACTGCCTTCATACGAGGAGAAGCCACCGCTGCTGGCAAAAAGAAAGGTCACGCATCATGGAGAGCACAGGACCAGTCAAAGCGGCAAGCTTCAGAGCGGAGTTCTGACTTCCGGGGTCAGCCAAGAGAAGGACGAGGGTCTAGCAGGTTTACCCCCCTTACAAGAACACCCAAAGAAATCCTCGCTGCCGAAGCAGGAAGGTTTAAGCCATCGCCACCCATGGTAACCCCGGTGGAAAATAGAAGCATCAACAAGTTTTGCGACTTCCATAATGATAAAGGACACAGTACGAACTAGTGTATGCAGTTAAAAAAGCAGATCGAAGAATTGGTGCGAGCAGGCATGCTCTCGCATTTAATTAAAGAAATTAAGCAGGGTAGAGATCAACCAAAGGTAGGGAAGAAGGAAGTATCGGCCAAAGATAAGTCAATGGCAATCTATATAATACAACCATGGCATAGAATGACAAGACAGAAAGTGACTCAAAGCTTTGAACGTGTCAGCGAAATTACGTTCCTTTCACTGATAACCAGTAGTGAGACAGAAGGACCGCTTGTTATAGAAGCAAAAATTGGCGGGCACATGATTCACCGCATGTATGTGGACGAAGGTTCCTCAACAGAAGTGCTCTACGAACAACTGTTAAAACAGCTCCCGACCGGAAATCAAGAAAACCAATATGTCTGACAACGACATCGTTAACCGGTTTTAGTGGAGAAACTATATGGCCGCTGGGACAACTTAGGCTCTTGGTAACAATAGGAGATGCAGATCATTCTACTAAAGCATGGATGAATTTCATGATGTGAAGGGACATTATCACGTACAATTGGTATAATGGGAAGGCCTGGAATAAGAGAAATCCAAGCTGGTACCTTCATATTAAGACCCCACGGGAATGCTTAAGTTCCCAGTCGACAGAGGAATAGTAACTATCCGTAGCACTATCTTGATACCCGCTGAGTGCGCCACGGTGATTACATCATCTAAGGAGATACCCAAAGAGGCTGGGGTCCGTCATGAAAATTTTAAAGCTAGCCCTACATCCGACTTCCCTGATCATGGAAGGTAGCTAAATCGACAGGTCCGCTATCCGTTGAAAGGGACTCGGACGGAATTATGCTCACTCCTAAACGAAAAAACTTGGAATATTTGCATGGCAGCCGTCAGACATGACAGGAGTACCGCGATCAATAGCGGAACATCGACTCAATATTCGGGAAGGATATTCACCCGTTCGACAGAAGAAAAGGGGACAGGCCCCGGAGCGTGCGAAAGCCACCAAGTGGAGGTACAGAAACTACTAGAGGCAAGGATCATGAGAGAAGTCTATTACCATGAATGGCTGTCCAATCCAGTCATGGTGAAAAAGCACGACGGTAGCTGGCGGATGTGCATGGATTTTACGGACTTAAACAAGGCATGTCCGCATGATTGTTACCCCCTTCCAGAAATTGACTGGAAAGTTGAATCTCTTTGGGGCTATCCATTTAAGTGTTTCTTGGACGCGTACAAAGGCTATCACCAAATACAGATGGTAGAGTCAAATGAAGAGAAAATGACCTTCCACACCAGCCATGGGGTATATTGTTATACCAAAATGCCCTTCGGCCTCAAGAACGCTGGCGCCACGTACCAGCGGCTGGTGGACAAAGCTTTTGATAGTCAAGTTGGCCTAAACATAGAAGTGTATGTTGATGACTTGGTTATTAAGAGTCACACAAAAGCATAAATGCTAAGAGATATCGATGAAACGTTACGCAAAATCAACATGAAGCTCAACCCCAAAAAATGTACGTTTGGGGCAGTGGAAGGAATGTTCTTGGGGTACATGATTAGCCCGGCAGGGATAAAATCATGCCCTGACAAAACATAAGATGTACTACAACTCCCGTCCTCACAGACAATCAAAGAGGTCCAGAGCCTCAATGGGAAGTTGGCTAGTTTAAACAGATTCCTCTCCAAGTCAACGGAAAATTCCTTGCCGTTATTTAAAACTTTAAAGAAGTGCATTAAAAAGAGTGACTTTCATTGGACACCAGACGCGGAACAAGCCTTCAAGCAACTAAAGCAATACTTGTCAGAGCTACCCCTGCTGGTAGAACCCAAACCGAAGGAGGAACTGATTGTATACCTGTCCGCCTCCCACAAAGCTATTAGTGCGGTCTTGATGACTGAAAGGGGCACAATTCAGACGTCGGTCTACTTCATAAGCCACGCATTACAGGGCCCCGAACTAAACTATACCCCAATGAAAAAGCTAGTTCTATCACTGGTTTTTGCCACCAAGAGGTTGTGGAGGTACTTCCAAGCGCATCGTATTGCGGTTATTACCGACTAACCGATCAAACAAATAATTTCACGTCCCGACGTGGCAGAACGATTACAAAAATGGAGCGTCATGTTGGGAGAACACAATATCACATACCGGCCAAGGACGTCTGTGAAAGAACAGATCCTAGCGGATTTCCTTGTAGAGAAGCCGGACGAAAGTCCGCCAGACACATCAGTGGTTGAAACCTCGCAGGAGCCGTGGACACTCTTCACGGATGGATCATCATGTGTAGATGGATCCGGCGCTGGCTTAATACTGACAAGCCCGGAGGGAACGGAGTTTACCTACGTGCTAAGATTTCAGTTCACAGCTTCTAACAACGAGGCAGAGTATGAGGTACTAATAGCTGGCCTACGGATCGCGGCGCAGATGGGAGTACGCAATGTACACGTAAGTGTAGACTCTAAGTTGGTAGCAAACCAAGTCCTAAGGGCATACGTCGCTAAAGAAGAAAATATGATCGAATACCTGGAGAAGGTTAAAATCCTGGTCAGCGGCTTCACTAACTTTTCTATAAGCCAAGTACCACGAAGTAAAAACAAGAAAGTAGATGCCCTGAGCAAGATTGCGTCAACCAACTTTGCACACTTATCCAAACAGGTCTTGGTCGAAATACTGAGAGAAAATTCCATACAAGAAAAGGAGGTGACAACCGTGGTAGAGGAAGATGGACTAACATGGATGACACCAATAATAGAATATTTGAAAGAAGGGACCCTTCCAGACGATAAAAAAGAGGCAAGCAAACTCCGTATCAAGGCCAGACAATACGAATTATAGGAAGGGGTTCTTTATAGGCGGTCGTTTCTAAAACCATGGCTACGGTGTGTTGGACCACTCTAAGCGGATTATGTGCTCTAGGAAATTCATGAGGGGTCGTGCAGTATGCATGCCGGACCACGATCTGTGGTGGCCAATGCCATGCGATTGGGATATTACTGGCCAACCATGCATCGAGACGCACGAAACATGATACGCGCATGTAACGATTGTCAAATACATCGTCCCGTGCCAAGAAACCCCCAACAGCCACTAACTCCCATCACGGCTCCATGGCCATTCTACAAGTGGGGAATCGACATAGCTGGCCCTTTCTCGGAGGGACCAGGAAAGGTTAATTTTTTGATAGTCGCTATGGACTATTTCACAAAGTGGGTAGAGGCGAAAGCCGTGTTGACAATCACTGGAAATCAGGTGAAGAAGTTCTTGTGGGACAACATAGTGTGCTCATTCGGTCTCCCAAGAGAAATAGTTTCGGACAACGGCAAACAGTTCAGTGACAACCCGTTCAAGGATTGGTGTGAAAAGTTAAATATCACGCAACGCTTTGCCTCAGTGAAACATCCGCAGTCCAACGGACTCGTGGAAAGAGCAAACTGGAGCTTGGACAACGGAATCAAGGCCCGCCTGGGCGAAGGAAATAATAATTGGATAGAAGAACTTCCCCATGTCCTTTGGGCCCATCGTATGACGATTAAGTTAAGCCACAGTGACACCCCTTTCTCCTTGACATATGGCGCGGAAGCTGTCATACCTGCAGAAATTAGAATGCCAACGCACCGCACCGCGACAGTAGATGCCGACACAATGATGAAGAGCTACGACTAAATTTGGATTTACTAAAAGAAAGGCGTGAACGCGCAACAATTCGTGAAGCAAAGGCCAAATTACAAATGACAAAATACTACAATGCTAGGGTTCGAGGTGTTACTTTTAGACCCGAAGACTTTGTTTATCGTAGTAATGATGCAACCCATGCTGTGGCCAGAGGGAAGCTTGGACCAAAGTGGGAAGGACCTTATGAGGTCACGGAAGCACTCGAAGACGAAGCATACAGACTAAGGTCCATGGATGGCACGGTCCTTCCGCGAACGTAGAACATAGCCAATCTCAAGAAATGTTATCTTTAGGCTCCAGCATGGATAAGTTTGCGTCTTGATTAGGGCCCTTAATAAAGTAATCCATGTATTCTTATTAGACTTTTTGTTTTAAGTTATGAATAAAACTCCGCGGGTCTAGCTAACCCTGCGACTTCTTTATATGAAAATTTTCTAAGTGAATCTTTCTTTTCTTAAGTATAATTTACTTGTTACTCAATATAGTACATACCCAATACGATGGATATCTAAAGGCTAAGCACCCTAATAATTGCTTGCCATGTAAGAGGGTTGCAACCCCAATGGCCACGGATTCTGTAATCTCGCTTATGTACCTAAGACATTAGCTACATGGGAAAAGACTCCCACGGAGCATATAAGTCACTATACGTGCAATACAATATACACTACTATTAAACTAGAAAATTAATGTATAATATGGTTACCCACGGACATCCGTGGGTACATTACATCAAAAATATTGTTTAAGTGCAACAGGCTGCACTACTTCCTTTACAAATTATAAACATGAGGCAATGAAATGGACCGCTGTAGTCTCGGGTGTGGTTCCTCTTCTTTGTCAGCCACCTCAGTCTGAGTGGCGGCATCCGCTAACAAAATCGCTAGCCCCTAGGGAACAACGGTAGGTGCGGATACAGGGATAGCGTCAGATCTGGCGTGGTGAGCGGAACCAATCCTATGGGTGCGACAGACCACCCTGCACTTCTTTTTCATTTCCGCCCGGCTTATGTTAGCCGCAATAGCATCCTCCAACAACATCTCTTCTTTGACGGCCTAAGGATCTTTAGGATCGCGTACCTCTGGGTACACGGGGATCTTTAGCTGGGAGGAGCTCAGGCGGAGGTCACGGATCCACTGAGGGGCATCTTCCCCGATATCACTCTCTAAATGTAACGATGCCATGATTAGCTCCATCGGGGCATCCTTCAATCTCTCCAGTTGATCCATCATCGGATGCTTCAGATCTTTTAAGTCTTGGAGGGCTTTGACTAACTTACTATTGGCCTCCGGGTCATATGCCTCAATATCCGCTAAGTCTCGGCCGGCCTTCCCGTGCTTTACACCGTATATCAGGCCTTCGCTCATACCTTTGGCAAGTCCTGCGGACACAACATCAGCAAATGCCTGCCTTATCTCTGAAGATTCGGCACATTTCATAACGGCAAGGGGCATGCCGTGCCCAATGACCCAGCAACGGCCCGCGATCGCTGTCAACATGTGCGGATATAACTCTTCATCAAAATCCACACTTAGTTTATTCAGACGATCGTCCATCTCTACACACCGCTGTTCAACCTTGTCATCCTCATATTTATTGAACTCTTCAAACGCGGCTTTTATCCTTTCCTTACCTGTTACTTGAGTCTGGAGAGTAGACATTTGCTCGGACAGCTTATCATTTCTAACTTGAAGATCCGTGAACTGGGCACGGAGGCTTTCTAATTCCTTAGCCAGTCCCACATTTTTAGCCTCCGCGACCTTCTTCATATCTACCTCAGCCTCAAGCAGAGTCTCTAAGTTCTTCGCCTGATTACGGAGGCCGTGCACTTCCATTTCAATGGCCTTGAGGGATTTAATTTCTAGATCCAGCTTTTTTATTTCTTCCTCTCTCACTTGGATCCTCTGATCCCGTCTAGCTACCTGGGCTTTGGCTTTTTTCAACAATCTGACCTCTTGCTCAAACCTCAGCCTTAGCTGAGAACCCATCGCCACTTGTCGCGCAAAGTTTATGTTATACTGGTTAAGAAAATCTGCATTGGGCAAGTGACGTAGTTCAGAGAAATACCCCGACGGCACTATGTGATCCACCATATCTTGGCACGCGTCTGGGGTGTCCAGGCGACAGTCATTAGTCACGCCCTACCCCGGTTGATAGATACCCCCCGGTGACCCGACCACGGAGGGAACAGAGGTCGATTTCTCTGACTCTGGACTCCCCACGGATAATTGGACGTTAACCTCCGTGGTAGCAACATGTTTGGTGGGGATCTCGGTCGCCGTTCCCTTGGAAGATCTGCATCCACATGATGAGGCACATATGATTTGTTAGTATTGCTCCTTCGCAAAACAATGTATAACAAGGAACATGTTAGAACTGAATCACTTACTGGGCAATGTCTTGCTCGGGGTACGGTTGCGGTTTCGCGTACGATAGAGGATCCGGGTCACTCACACTCTTCTCAGCAGTTGGAGCGCCCTGTGCAGAAGGTGTAGAGGAGATGGAGCCCGCACCTAAACCCATTGCAGCTAGAGATTTCCCTCCGTAGGCACTGTGTGCGGGGTTGGACACATGATCTTTCCTTAACACCTTGGGCGGCGCATTCGCCTCCGCCTCATCATTAACTCTTTTACGGCGCATCTGCTTCCGCCTTTTGTTCACAAGGGGCCCCATAGTAGCCACCTCTTCCTCCAGACATGTTTCTGGTACGATCTCCGTGGTCGTTGCATGTCCTACAGATGGGATTTCCTGCGATAGTTCATCCTGGACTTGACCTTCCGCCCCGACCCTCTTGGCAATTGTCTGGGGTGGGTCTTTATCGATAAAATCCAACGATGATTTCTCTAGGGCGGATGGTGTCCCTGAGGATTCCGACGCCACACTCGTCTCTTCCATTTCTATAACGCGGCTGGCAGTGACAGTTAGTAGCAGCACCTCATGGGCAACACGAGGTCGGATCCCGGTCTTCACCTTAAGGGGATTCGGGGCACTGATCAAGTTGAACAAGTCCATTTCTGCATTTACAAAGGAATTGTTAGTATACTTTCATGAAAAAATAAGAAGGAAAGACAGTTTATAAACACCCACCTCGGTCATTGTCATAGAGGAATGTGGGATACACTTCATCCCCCCGAAAGTAGTTCCGACTCAGCCCTACTAGGCATAGTAGGACTTCTGGTTGTTTTTGGATAGGGGTACGACGTGTGTTCAAAGTTGTCACGTCCACCGAAGAATAGGAGGCTGCTGGTGGCATCCCATCCTTTGGGGCGCTCGTGCGCCACGCCATGACAGTAGGGAATATCCTCTCGTCCACCCAGAAGAGTCGATTGTTCCAGTTCTTTAACGAGTCAAGCGGCTTTGTATAGCACTGTGGGGTGTGTTTCCCTTGTCGCTTGCTAAACGACATCCACCCCGAGTTATAAGAAGGAACGTAGAAAACGCGAAAGAGATTCAGTGTGGTTATTATGTCCAGGACATGGCAGTTGATTTCAAAGTGACTTACTTTGGCTGCGCCTATCACTGACAATTGCGACAGATGAATTTGGTAATATCCAATAATGTCGAACAGGAATTGTGAAAGGGGGATGCGATAGTTTGCAAATTCAAAAAACTTGGTGTAAACACCGACTTTACCCTCTGAAAAGTCCATGATAGTTTCCTCTGGGCCAGGCAATTAAGGGTGTAAGCCTTCTGGTATACCATACTCCGAGGTGAACTCTAGGAGATACTCTCCGGATATGGTCGATACTGCGTCCTCTAGTTGTATTGTATCCCTACCCATTTTTAATCAAGTTTTACAAAAGGGGCATGGTGTACTAACCTGCGGTGATGGGATTCTGTAGAAATAAGTGACGTATGCGGCTGTATGTGAAAAAATGGCGGTTTGATTTGAAAACTGTGGAACATGCACAGTGATCGATTGCCCTATTTATACTATGTCCTCAAAGTTGTGCGTTGTTGGATGTTTGACACGTGTCCTCCACTTATTTTTTAGATGGTTACGATTGAGAGGAAGGTGAACCGGTGGTTGGCCCACACGTCCCATCATTCAGCCGTTTTCGCCGTTCCTTGATAAATGGGTCCTATTATTACAATGCGATGCTCAACAAACAGTCTCGGCGGTTAGGTGTTTCCAAAAAGGTTCGAGGTGCTTGTAGTCTAGCAACCACGACCGCGGTCACAACCACGGCCACGACTACTAGACTAGGGGGACATGATGACGTATAGTACGGACTGGACCAGCTCACTCATACTATTATAGGCTTGGTGGCTGATAATAGGCCTCCGGCCCACCCATCACGGTCATGGCCTCCTGGACCTACGGGTCGCGACTACCGGCATGCCTTCTGTGGCCGTGGTATCTTCACAAGTTATCTTTAAGAAAGAATAACCTAATTAAATAAGAGATATGATGTTGGGATTCTTGATTTGATGAGATAAAATGAATAAAAGAATGAAACAAAATGACTTAAATGCAAAAGAAGAATTCTTTAAAAGATGGAATATTTTGAAGATTTCAAAAGATCTCCTTAAGAAGATAAAGATACAGAAGATAATATTATATGTTAGGAAGATATTATTTGTTCTTATCTTTTGTAATTTGTTTTTATCTTTTGTGAACCTAGATATCTCTAGTATATAAAGAGATATCAGGCATATGGTTTTAGGCATCCAAAAAACATAGAACTCTCCCAATAAGAGTCTAAAAAACGTATGTGTGTGTACATGATAGTTAGTAGTTAATTAGCTAGATAGTTAATAGTTAGTTAGTAGTCCCAAAATATAGATTTTGGGCAAGGTGGAATCGTATGGAATGAAGCAAACTGTTAATATTCATTGCTTCTTATGTGAATCCGCTATACATATGTTATGTTCAATGTTATGTTATTCCTTGATATAGTTTCTAAACAAATGTGCTTACAACGATCAAAGGAGTTATTTTGAAACTCACAATTGGTATCAGAGCCTTGTGGCTCGTGATCTAGAATCTATAAGGTGTTTTAGTGACGCATCTATGAAGGAAAAGAGGTACGAATTTTCAGTCTTGGTTATCATGACGAATCTGGTGATATTAAGGTTTTTCAGCAACCCTAATTCGATATAATAGGAAGTTTGTTTAAAATTATTTTTGATTGGTTCGTGACAACAAGATGGTTGCTGATTGGTTACATAATTCAAGTGTTCTTTAGAACTTATTCTATGAAAAGAATCGTTAGCAGTTGGTGAGAATGATGAATTAGTGACAGTTTAGTGACAGAAAAAGTGTCGCTAAAAGGTGTCGTCTGGATACTTAAAAAGAAGAAGGTATCCTTGGTATTGTTGATATTGTTGTTGCTGTCGTTCATATCTTCCTTTGAGGTTACAACTGCTAAGGCTTGATAGCAGTATGGTGCGAATACAAGACATACGTTCTGAGGATTTTCAAGAAGAAGTTAAGGTTCGTTTGCATACACGACTAAACCTTAATTCAGTTTTAAGGGTTTACAAAACCCTAATAAGGGTCTGAATCGATTCAAAGGACGCAAATCATAAAGGAGCAAAAAGGTATGGCGTTTGGGTGTTAATAACATCAAGCAACAGCAGGTAAAAAAAAGGTTAATACTGCTGGAACATGGTTAGTACTGCCAATGCCTTCTTTATGCTGCCAGGTGTGGTTCGTGTGTTTGTACTGTCAGTAGTGGTCATATGGAATTAATACTGCTAGTTTGCTTCATGATATTTATGTTAATACTGCTAGCATTAATATGGACGATACTACTACTGGGCATCATTGTTAATACTGCCAGCTTTGGGTTTTATGGAGCAGGCCATGAAGTGACTTGATAAGGAATGTTTGATTGAGTCAATGGATGAATATTATGGTATATGGTAGTTAGGGAAAACAAAGTTCGTGAATTCGTTTATACTGCCAAGGTATCTTTATGATGTTACTGATTTGTGTTTGTTAGTACTGCCATAAAGAGTAAGTTAATACTGCTACTTGATTTTTAGTACTGCTAGTATTGGGCTCAAAAAGTTTATACTGTCAGTTAAAGGTTAGTACTGCTTGTTGAAAGTTTGTATTGTTGGTTTATAGTTTGTACTGCTAGCTTTATCAAATATCGGACAACACACAGTTTTTGGATCTCGTACAACACACATAAAATGAAGTTAATAATGTTGTGGTAATTAGTACTGCTAGGGTTAGCAGTTACTACTGTTGGACTTAAACCAAGGTTTGTGCTGCTCATATATTTTTAATACTGCCAATAAAAGGAGTTACTACTGTTGGTTGCTACTGATTGGTTTAAGGGGAAGATAACAGATTGATTTGGTTTAAATGTTCTTAAACGTTTAAAAGGCTCGTATTTTCTTGGATTAATTGATTACGAAGATGGTTAATTATCACCTATTTGAAGTTGAAGTGGAATTACTTGGGTGCGTGTTCTTATCATATCTCAAATGGCTTACAACATTTGGAGGTAACTTGTTTGTGTTTTCAATGTTGTGACGAAGACTTGTCAAAATCTAGCAAAGGTGTGTGATTTTTCTTATGGTGCTCAATGCTCACATTTGCTATCACTTAGTATGTGTCTCATAGAAGATGAGGATTTTTGTCAAGAGGTTGTATCTACTTATATTTCACAGATTTATTTATAAGTTCAAAGTCACGTGGATAGTACAAGACATAAGACACAAGTTTGGGTTGTTCTTTTACATTGCGTGAGGGACCAGCAATGGTTTAGTGTGGGGGGATTTGATATTGGCTAAAATATACATATTTTGTACCCCGTAAAACACTATAAAAGGACTAAAAACACTAAAATATAGATAATTATGTTGCAAATATGTTTGTATTGTGTTTTTATGTCTTACAGGTAAAAAGGATTGAAAACGAAGCAAAAACGGTAATTTTCGGGTGACTTTCGACGACGTTTTCACATTTATCGAGGTCCAAACGAAGTCGTGAAAATTCCTCGATCACACCATTGGAAAGAGCACGAAAAAACGAGTCCAACGGTACCGGCCTTTTATATTTAAACCTTTTTATTTTGAACCTTTTTCGTCCCTGTTTGAACCTTTAGTTATAAATGACCAGACCAAGCCAAAAATAAGGTTATATATTATACTTTGCATATAGATTATTGAAGCTATGCTTGGCACAGCGGTAAGCTGTGTTTGCATAGCCTCATATCTAAAAGGTCCCGAGTTCGATTCTTTGGAGGGATTTATTTCCCTCATGACCCGACCCGACCCACGACCCGACCCAAGACCCGGCCTGACCCGACCCAGACCCGATCCAGACCCGACCTGACCCGGCCCATGACCCAACTGTTGACCCGCCTTGACCGGCGGTCGACCACCGTTGACCGATGGTTGACCAGTGGTCCGGCGGTGGTCAACGGTGGTCCGCCACCGTTGACCGTCGTTGACCGCCGCCGTTGACCGGTGGTCCGGCGGTGTTGATTTATTTCCCTCACGACCCGACCCGACCCGGCTCTCGACCCGGCCCAATACCCGATCCGGCCCACCAGTTGACCGGCAGTCGACAACCGTTGACCGGTGGTTGACCAGTGGTCCGGC
>BQNB010163327.1:0-14455 GCA_026074375.1 Tanacetum coccineum | reverse complement strand
TGCCATTTACATTGTTCATCTTTGAATATAAAACACAACTTAAGTAATTTACTTAATTTTCTTTGTTAATTTGTGTAGGACGAGACCATAGACGTGGAGACTCTTGGCAGTGAAGATAAGAAACGCAAAAGAAAAGCCCCATCAAATCCAAGGAAACCGAAAGCCGAATGATGGAAATACTTTGATCAAAAGTTTGAAAAAGATGAAGATGGGGTAACTACTAAGATGGCATACTGCAAATGGTGTCCAGCGGTTTTCAAAGCCGACTCCCATAGACATGGTATGCGACACTTGAACAATCATTATGTCTAGAGCTAGAGGATGACGAAGACTTCGACATACTTACTTGGTGGAAGATAAATAGTCTACGATTTCCAATCGTATCAAGGATGGCGAAAGGTAATAACATTTTTTTTGCTACTGTCATGCTACTGTCTTTGTTTTTTTTTTGCTACTGTCCTAGTGTCCTTAATATTTGATAGTAGCCATATTTTATACAATATCCACCCACATGCCATAGAATAGCCAATTGTTATTGAACTGTTAAGGGGTGTTTAGGATATGTCCATCGCACTTTATAATTTTCTGTAAATTTTAGTTTTGTGCACTTTAGAGGTTTGTGCAGTTTTAAGGGGTGTTATAAACTTTGTTTTAGATATCTTGTGCATCCAAGTATCCACCGTTGCTTCCGAATCTGCCTTTAGCGCGAGCGGTCGCGTTTTGGACCCGTATAGGAATTCTTTAGCGCCAAACATTGTAGAGGCTTTGGTGTGCACGCAAGATTGGATTCGTACATCAAGTAGAAACATCACTATGGATACGTTGGAAGATTTAATGAAAGACGACGAGCTTGCTAAAGGTAAACTCGATAACTCATACATAAATTTAACTCAAAATGTGTACTTACACATAGTTTTTTATTGTAATTATAGATTTGTAATTTGTTTGTTATGTTTTTCTAGAAATTCAAGAGGGGTTAGACAAACAAAAGGGAGAACAAACTTAAGGAAAAGAGAAGAATGTTGAAGCATGATTGAAAGAGTACTTTCCCTCTATTTTTTGTTGCTACTGTAAACTGTAATGGGAAGATGTTGGATTTGAATTTGGTTTGTTGTAATATTTGAATTTGCTACTGATGTTGGATTAGCATTTTTAATTTAATATTGGATATGCATTTTGGTATTGGATTTGCAGCTGCTGTAAGTGGTGTTTGGATTTGCATTTATCTGTCACATTCCCCCCATCTTTGAAATTTCGAGCCTGATAGCCAAATACCGAAACCGATCCCGAATTATACCGACTAATACCGAACCGACCGAGTACTAATCGGTTCGGTTTTGGTCCTGCATTTCGACATTATTCGGTTTCAGTTTGAGTCAAGACGGGTCAGTTTTGGCCCGATGCTCAACCCTAGCAGGACATGTTTCAACTGTGGCAAACATGGCTACATAAGCAGAGAATGCCCCAGACCCGTACAGATTTGTAAAAAAATGTTATCAACTGAATCATACGGCTGAGTCATGCCCAAACACTAGACCACAACCTCCCCCTGACAGCAAGAGCCAAAAGGGAACACAAATAGACGTGGGGCGCCACCAACACCTAAACCATCTGGAGCCCATAATCTTGCTAGATTCCAAAGACCACAAAGGCCTCCAAGTTATGTATATCAGATGATGACAACAAAAGAAGCAAAGGAAGCACACGATGTTGTGACAGGTACCTTCTTTGTGAATTTATTACCTGCTCGTATGTTATTTGACTCTAGTTTGGATCGATCATTTATGTCAGAATCGTTTAGTCGAAATTTCATTATCCCAACTAGTAAGCTTAATCCCTCACTAGATGTAGAAGTGGCGGGCAGCAAAATTATTCATGTGGTTAGCGTATTTTAGAATTGGAAATAGAAATCGATAACGAAAAGTTTCTGGTTGATTTAATTCCCATGCCTATGGGAGAGATCAATGTTGTCATTGGTATGGATTGGATTTGTAAAAACGAAGCCATTATTTCATGTCAAAACAAATTGATCCGAGTCAAGACCCCAAGTGGGGGAGAAACGTTCATCTATGGTGAGCGTAGGAAAATCTCCCTAGCGATATGTACGTACGCTAGAGCCAAGAAACACTTGGCACATGGCTGTCAAGCCTATCTAGCTCATGTGGTGGATATTCAGAAAAATACTCCCAAACTCGATAGTATTCCAATTGTTCAAGAATTTCTAGACGTATTTCCAGAAGAACTCCCAGGCGGAATGCCTGACAGACAAGTAGAGTTTCGTATTGATCTTACTCCGAGGAGTACTCCCGTTTCCAAGACTCCATACAGACTTGCTCGATCTGAAATGCAAGAATTAATGAAACAATTGCAAGAGTTTCTTGATAAAGGCTTTATTCGTCCAAGTAGTTCACCTTGGGGAGCTCTAGTTCTTTTCGTCAAGAAGAAAGATGGTAGCATGCGCATGTGTATAGATTATCGTGAACTTAACAAGGTTACGATTAAAAACAAGTACCCTTTACCTAGAATTGATGATCTATTCGATCAACTTCAGGGTGCAAGTTTCTTTTCTAAAATTGATTTAAGATCAGGCTATCATCAACTAAGGATTCGGGAATAAGATATCCAGAAGACAGCCTTCCGAACCAGATACGGGTATTATGAATTTGTTGTCATGCCATTTGGCCTAACAAATGCCCCTGCGGCTTTCATGGACTTAATGAATCTGGTATGCCGCCCGATGCTTGATAAGTCAGTTATCGTTTTTATTGACAATATATTGATTTATTCCAAGTCAGCCACAAAGTATGAGGGTCATCTGATACAAGTTCTCAACATGTTACGTCATGAAAAGCTTTACGCTAAGTTTTCTAAATGCGAGTTTTGGCTTTGTGAAGTTCAATTCCTTGATCATGTGATTAATAACGAAGGAATTAAAGTTGACCCAACAGAGGTTAATGCAATTATGAACTGGAGTCAGCCCAAAACTCCCACAGAAGTTAGGTCCTTTCTCGGTTTCGCAGGATACTATCGCCGTTTCATTCAGAAATTTTCTAAAATCGCGTCATCTCTTACCAAACTTACATGGAAGAACTCTAAATTTGGGTGGAATGACGATCAAGAAATAGCTTTTCAGACTTTGAAAGAAAAGTTAAGTCAGGCACCCGTGTTAGTACTGCTACGACATGGAAGTTTATTGTGATGCGTCGTCAAATGGCCTCGGTTGTGTTCTTATGCAACGAGGACGAGTTATTGCTTATGCATCTAGACAGCTCAAGAAACATAAAGAAGAGTATCCTACTCATGATTTAAAGCTTGCAGCAGTGGTATAAAGGTCTGGAGGCATTATCTTTATGGCGTTAAAATCAAGATCTTTATAGACCACAAGAGCCTCAAGTACTTCTTTGATCAACGCGATCTAAACATAAGGCAAAGACGTTGGCTTGATTTGGTTAAAGATTACGATTGTGAAATTCTTTACCACCCAGGTAAAGCCAATGTAGTGGCAGATGCCTTGAGCAGAAAGACGAGACACAATACCTTGACATTTAAATCACTTCAAATGGTGGTCACACCAGACTTCTTTAAGTATATCAAGGCAGTCCAACAAGAAGCATGGGAGAATGAAGACATTAATACCGAACGTCTTGTGGGTCAAGTTCAAAATCTAGATGAAGACTCACGAGGACTCAGACCCGTTTTGGCAGAATTTGGATTCCAAATAATAAAGAACTCAAGAAGTTATTACTCGATGAAGCCTATAAGTCAAAATACTCAATTCATCCAGGTGCTACAAAGATGTACTATAATCTTAAAACGGATTACTGGTGGCCAGGTATGAAAAGAGATATCGTGAAATACGTCGAGCAGTGTCTTACGTGTCTTCAAGTCAAAACAGAACATCAAAAACCGTTTGGAAAAATGCAGCCACTTGAAATTCCTGTGTGGAAATGGGGGAAGATTACAATGGATTTGGTTAAAGATTACGATTGTGAAATTCTTTACCACCCAGGTAAAGCCAATGTAGTGGCAGATGCCTTGAGCAGAAAGACGAGACACAATACCTTGATATTTAAATCACTTCAAATGGTGGTCACACCAGACTTCTTTGAGTATATCAAGGCAGTCCAACAAGAAGCATGGGAGAATGGAGACATTAATACTGAATGTCTTGTGGGTCAAGTTCAAAATCTAGATGAAGACTCACGAGGACTCAGACCCGTTTTGGCAGAATTTGGATTCCAAATAATAAAGAACTCAAGAAGTTATTACTCGATGAAGCCCATAAGTCAAAATACTCAATTCATCCAGGTGCTACAAAGATGTACTATGATCTTAAAACGGATTACTGGTGGCCAGGTATGAAAAGAGATATCGTGAAATACGTTGAGCAGTGTCTTACGTGTCTTCAAGTAAAAACAGAACATCAAAAACCGTTTGGAAAAATGCAGCCACTTGAAATTCCTGTATGGAAATGGGAGAAGATTACAATGGATCTTATCATGAAATTACCCAAGACACCAAGACATCACGATGCTATATGGGTGATCATAGATCGCCTAACCAATAGTGCAATTTTTCTTGCTATCAAGGAAACCATGTCCTCCGAAGCCCTTGCTGAATTATATCTCCGTGAAGTCGTGGCTAGACATGGAGTTCCAGTTTCTATAGTATTAGACAGAGATACAAGGTTTAATTCTAGATTTTGGCATAAATTTCAAGAGGATTTGGGTACTCGTGTGAATTTGAGTACAGCTTATCATCCTCAGACGGATGGACAGAGTGAAAGGACCATTCAGACGCTGGAAGATATGCTGAGAGCATGTGCCATAGATTTTGGTGGCAGCTGGGACAAGTATTTGCCTCTGGCAGAGTTCTCTTATAATAACAGCTATCACTCCATCATAATGATGCCACCTTACGAAATGCTTTATGGAATAAAATTTCGTACTCCAATTTGTTAGGGTGAAATTGGACAATGCGAGTTAGGTAGCTCAGATGTTATTCAGTACACGAACGAAAAGATCGATCAGATAAAGGAAAGGTTAAAAATGGCTTAAGACAAGCAAAAGTCATGCAGATAAGAGAAGACGACCGATAGAATTTCAGGTCGGAGGTAAGGTTATGCTAAAGGTATCTCCTTGGAAGGGAGTTATTCGATTCAGGAAGCGCGACAAACTTGGACCACGTTATATTGGCCCGTTCGCCGTATTAACTAGAGTTAGGAAAGTGGCATACATACTAGAATTGCCTGAAGAACTCAATAGTATTCATAATACTTTCCATGTATCTCAGCTAAGAAAGTGTTTAGTGGTCGAATCAGCTTACGTTCCACTTACAGATATTATAGTTGATGAAAAGCTTGGTTATGTTGAAGAACCGGTATAAATTCTTGATACAAAAGTCAAGAAACTTAGAAATAAAGAAATTTTGCTTCTCAAGGTCAAATGGCAACACAGGAAAGGATCAGAATATACATGGGAAACTAAGGAGGAACTCATCAAGTACTATCCAGCGTTCTACCAGGCATGGTTTGTGAGGACACAAACCGAATAAGTAGGGGATAGTTGAAACAATCCAAAAAAATTATGAGGTAAAATAAATAGATACTATTGTTACTTTAGTGGTAATTTTACATGTTTACAAGACTTATATTATGATTCATGATACTAGTTTAGTTCAAATTAAACTAAATCAAATGTGTACAAGTCTAGATAATTTAGGGGTTAAATATGGACTCGTCCATGATACTTTAGTCTTAAGATTTATCAAAGGATAAGACATACGCCTGTACATGTGTTGCGTCATATGAGATTGAAACAAAAATAAACAAGGCTTTTAGCAAAGTAACCAGAAGAGAATCAGCTGGTGGGTTTAATAAGAAAATCAAGTGCAAAGTAGTGTGTAATCAGTTTCTAGTCTAAGTGATGTAAGTGTAGTTACATTTCCTTATATATTTATATAGTTTATAGTTTCTAATAGATTATGAACACCTTAATATATTTGAGGTGGGTTTTAGTTCGTAGTTAGTAAAATAAACATAATGTTTTGATAATTTGAAAATGGGTGCTTTTAGTTTAACAAATAAAAGATTTTCTTCAAGTTGTGACTATGGTATGCGAGGTGTTTGTTAAAGTGCAAGTGAAGCTAATTAACTGATATTGATGAAGAGTCATTCGAAACATAAACCATGTTACAATAGGTTGTTTATAAGATCATGTTCATTATAATATCAGGTATATAGTTTTTTTTATGTGTAACCTGTTTATATGTATTTATGTGCTTAGGTGTTCAAGCTTAGCTTTTATTCAAGTGAATCTACAAACTTATAGAAAGGTGAGTAACGAGCAAGCAAGAAATGGTAAATGACACCCGGAATGCGCCTAATATATTAAGTATGAGGTTGTGCATTTACTTCGCTACATGTTTTATGTTTCATGTTATAAAATGAATTACGAATGTACTTTATGCAAGTTTTCATGTGGCATAGATGAATTAGCATGTTCGTCAAGTTTCATGTTGGGCAAGACTAGCATAAGTGATAGTCAAGAGTTACTTGTGTAGTTAAATTTACATGTACATGATAGCTAAGGATCCTTAGAGAGCAAGTGTTATTTATGCCTTATAATTCATGTTTAATGCTCTTATTCACTAAGTTTTATACTTACGGTTTCATGTTAACATGTTATTAGGTGAAGCAAGTGGATCACATCAGGTTTTTAGAAAAGCATCTATGGCAGCTAGTAGTTAAACTTGCTTAGTGTGGTAACAAGCTCTCTTTTGTACCACTTATGATATGAACTTTGAACACCCTCTTTTGTATGCAACATAGTTGTTGCATAGTTGGTAAATATGTTCATGTAACTTTTAGTTAAAACAAGTCTTTTGTAAGTTAAATGTAATGTTTATGTAAATGTCAGAATGTTTCTTTGTTTATCAAATATTACAAGGGCCTAGTGAAAACTTTTAAGGGTATTAAGAATCATAAATTTTATGTACATGTCATGGGTAAATTTGGTACAGAAAGTGGGTTGCTCTTTTTGGTTGATCATGGTCATATGTAATAAGAAAATGAAGTACATGTATCATGTTTTTCTTTTAAGAAGAAAAAAAATATTGTAGTTATGGTGTAAGGTAACAGACCACAAGGTCTTTGTTTCATGTCTTATGTTCATGTATTCCTTTTAGTTCTAGTTATGATTTAGGGTAAAAGAAAAACAAGTGTATGACATATATGTAAAGTATCATGTAGGTCTATGTGCATTATTTTAAAGAAATGAAATACATGTACATGTCATATGTAAATTTGGTACAGGCTCATGTATAATGTATAAAACAATTGAATTATATTTAAAAGATTCTCATCTTAAGTACCTATTATATAGTCAAGAAATTTAAATGTCTTCCGCTGCGTAAGGTAAAAAAAATTATGTGTGTTTTAAATAATGTAATCGCTGAAAACTACTGAAGCATCACGCTTATAAAGGTATTCAAGAAAACATTTCACTAGTATGAATTTTGAAATAAAAGGACTTCGACTCATCCAAATCAGTACCATCTCCGAAACACAATGCCAGGATGAAAATTGTTATCATGGTTAATGCAAATAACCTAATTAACAAGCATAAGTTCATTACTCTCTTAGTAATCCTCGTCTTAGAAGAAGTCTCAAAGACCATGATCATACAACAAAATAACCAATGTGACCACGCTCCTAGTTAGTTTGTTCTTAGGGAAACTAATAACGTAACTCGTCTAGTTTTCCAAAAGAAAACGTTCAAAGTAAAATGCTTCCATAGCAAAAAAGATGTCAATTCACATAGTGGATGAGAAAAATAGTCTTTTGCGATACACAAGGTAGAGTCGTATACATCCATTAACGCTAGAGTTGGCATGGGGGAGAACAATGTCTGTGACATACTATGACCAAAATATGACCGAAATAGAAGTACGCTTAGAAAATTAACGTATAGATAATAGCATAGTAATGCCGTAAATGCAAAGAAATATCCAAATCACATCATTCGAGCCTTGCTCATCCTCGAGCAAATTTTTCAAAAACCTTAAGCTAAGTAACAACTTGAATCTAACTTAATATCGCAAATCATACGTCTTGAAATTAAGTTATAAATTGTTAAAAAGCTCAATGTTTTTGAAAAATTAACTCAACTTTGGGGTTGCTCAAAAATCAAAAATCAACAAAAACCACATAAAAGCTTTATGTACCAAAAGCGATCTTCCAACAAGTCGCTAAGACTGTTAGGGTGAATAAAAAAATAACCTCCAACCACACTGTTGGGATGTATCAAATAGTCTTCCAACAACTGTTGGGAGGTATCAATCAACCACTTAATAGTTATGCATCAATCAACTACTCAATAATTATGTACTAATCGGCCACTTAGGTTCACATTTGCAGGTAAAATGGTTGGCTTAATAGTGCGGCATAATAAGAAGAAAACATGACTGAAATTAAGGTCTAGTTAGTTACTAATAGTGGAAAAATGAATGCCTATAATATGCCATGCACACGCACACAAAATTCGCTTTTCAGTGATCTAAGTGGAAGTCGATTTTAAAAATGTAACACTGATGTATCGTTGTGTGGTGTTAATTTTATGATTCAAGTTTTAAATTTATATTTTGCCGACTTAACCAAAAACAACACTTTAATAGGCAGTGTACCCGGTCGGTGGTAGTTTCGTGGTAAGTAGGGTGTCAATCACTAAAAGCGAGAAACACTTTCAATTTATTAATACTTTGGTTTTTCTAATCTAATTTAGTCTAATCTATGCTAAACCCCTATGCAAACCTATGTAATCCTAAATCTAACGTGTAAAGGGTTTTCAGCCTTAGAAGACTACACAGTGTTTGCGGTGACTAAAATCTACTTAAGACACTAAAACACACGCAAGCAAATTAACAAAAGATAAAAGAGCGGTCTAACCAAATATAAGAGAAGTGTATTAACCATTATTAATCCAATGAGAATGTTGGTTTGTTTATTTAGTGCAATGATTACTTATCTCGAGGCGGCATATTCATCTTAAGATTAAGGCGGTACTTTCTTTCCTTAAACCTAGACATGGTAAAATTCTTGTCACAATTAAAATGCATCCCATAAGCATCCATATTTTCTGATTATAAACTATCTAGTGTATTAAAGCAATGATGATCTTTGTTAAACCCTAGCTCATGTAGAACTTCCCCACGTTACTGCTTAATGGCTCTTTATATACTAGTAGTCCACTGTCCGAGTCCTTACAAATGGAATAAGAACGTACTCGTTGATACCAAGGTCACCTTATAGCTCAACTAAGCTCACTAAACTAAAGGCAAAGATAGGTCAATATTTGTGATCCTATGACTCTAGATATATAAATTGCCATATAGAGAGCTTTCCCAGACTCTTAGCCTACGCGCACACAACACTAAAGTTGCAGCGCATTAAATATGTAGGACTAGACCCAGTTGAATGATAGGTCGTATACTTAAGCACGTAAACAAGTATAAATTGATAAACATAAACAAGCAATCAACGATAAATTAAGCAATCGAGATAAACAAACCAAACATTCAGATCTTCATAATAATGGCTAATACCTGAAGGTATTAGCCTTCAAACGTCATAATCAATACAAGAGTAATAATTTAGCCAAGGTAAACTAACCGAGTTAACGAATGATATCAAAAACTAAACGATTACAAGAGTATAGGAGATTAAAAGTTGTTTTCTATCGAATTAATCACGTTGCAAGACCTCTTCTGCTCTTCTTCTCCTCTGAAAATCGACTTTTGTGGTTTAGGTATCAAAAATATGATTTAGCACACTTAAAACGCGTTTTTGAGTTTTCTATTTATAAGGTCTGGAAAAAGGTCGATACGACGTATCAAAAGTTTTCGATATGGCGTATTGGGGATTTCTTGAAGTAGGGACCACGTTTGATATCTTCCAGAATATTATATTTCCATATGGCTTGAATACGATGTATTGGTCTTCCTAGATACGGCGTATTGGATCTTGTTTCCTTCGCGGTCTTTGGTGAAATGTAGGCACAGATACGCCGTATCTTCCTTGATGGATACAGCGTATTGGTTGTCAGAACAGTAATCTTCAAATATCTTTGTTTAAGCTCCAGAATGCGTGCCTTTTAGTTAACTTTCACCAAGTACTCCATAATTACTGCAATTCTTAAATACAAACGATTAAGTAACATTTCTTTGCAATAATTATATAAAATACGTTAATTACATGAGATAAATGATGTTATAAAAGTGATGTTATTTGATGCCATTAAATATCCACCCACTTGAATCCTACTTGTCCTCAAGTAGCCTTTAGAAGTTTATGACAATGCATCCCTAAGGATTTTTCTGTTTAAGCATTTATTTGATCTATTACAAGTGCACAACCAAACACCTCACGAAATAGGAAGATGAAAACACTCAAATCACTCAACTAATCTATGTGATAACATGTAACTAATTCGCTCAATTGCTCGGTCATGATGATTATTCTATCATAGGCTTGGCAAGGATACACATCTCTACCATTAGAGCTAAGGAGTAACAAGTTTATAAAGGTAAAATGGGTTTTTATTATAAGGCTTAGGGTTGATCATTCTACAATCTTTCACCGAAAGTACCACACCAACAAGGCAACTGAAGCATACATACATGGCCGTAACGACAAAATAAATATGTGTGTTCGATCACATCCTCATTCGAGTTTAACCAAGGGTTAGGATGTAGAATGATATAGGGTAGGGATATTATAACTTTCACCAATAGTAGGAAAACCAACAAGGCAGCTGAGACATGCATACATGGCCGTAATGACAGAATAGACATGCATGCTCGTACACATCCTCATTCACGTAAAACCCATGATTAATGATTAGGAAAGGGAATTAAATTGTTGTTAAATAAAATTACAAAACAAATAGACTAGGCCCAAGATATAAGTTGCTAGACACTTTTTCCCGACCGTTACCATGATTAAGACATAACTAATTTACATCGTTTGATCATAGTGAGATCCAAAACAACAACTAAAAGTTAGCATTCCCGTACGGTCAACTCCCAAACATCCCATACTTACATACTTTTACAAAGACAAGTGCGATATCTAACCACTTTTATACAAAACTTTACATCTTGACTTAAAAGATGTATCACGAATAATCGATCCTTCTATAATTCCTACGGTCTACGGCTTATTGCTGCTAAACGGTTATCTTCGATTATCTTCAAACTTTCCTCCTCTTTTTTGTTGCGTTTTTTTCTATTTTTTTTCATATACTAACTACGAAACTCGGTGTAATTTCACCATCTTCACGATCATAATAACTCCGGATAATTCCTTCGATAATTCTTCATTCTTCGGACGTACCAATAATTGTGTTGGTAGTAAAAATACATGAGTTTTGACTACTTTATACATTCCCATTTGCAATGTGCAAATTTCTTCCCAACCGTACCAAAGATAGAAAATTGACACAAGACTCGGGAAATACATACTTTACACTTTAAGCAACTAGCAACTGATAAATGGACTTAATCTAACAGGGTAGGCTAAGGTGTAAATGTGTAACGAAACAAACAGTTGGTGTTATTCCTAAAGGATTGGCTCTATAGGTTTTTCTAGGGGTATCTTACTCTTAAGATGAGAGTAAACAAAGGGTTTATACGGGGATTTAACTAACCAGTGTAGTTAGTTAATAAAACAACATATAAAGGCTTTTTGGGTGTAATCCTAGAAATTTACCAATTTAAACAAGTTACTCCATCTAAATCCATAGTACTCATTATTGTGGTCTCGAATAGATATACCAAGCCAAGTTCTAAAGTCTACAACATCACCGACACACTTATATTTTTGTGGAATTTAGGTAAACATTTGGAAACGGATAAGGTTAAATCCTCACAATATCTAATAAGGGTTATTGTGTGCGGGTTATGTAACAAGTAATTTCATAAAAGTATGCTTGAATTTTTTTTAAATTTGAGCATAATTTAAGCATTTTATGTGAAAAATAGGACAAGTATACATTCTAATTCCCATCCCCTCACTTGAATTATACAACGTCCTCGTTGTATAGATAAAACATTAAAAACGAGAATTAAAAGAATTAGAATGAGAAACTCCCCTGATATTTTGCTCGGTAGATTCTCCATGTTGATTTTATGAGCAAGGTTGTGTGTTGAACAGCCGTCTTAAAGTTTCAAGACTCCAACACTTCTAGATTTCCAGATTGTAGATACTTCACCAACATTGTCGATTTCTTTTCAGCGAGGTCCTGTGCAAAATATAGGAAAAACATGCAAAATCCTATCTCGGGTATCTATGGTTAATTTAAATAAGCTAAATAAAACTGTACAGGAGACCAATACGTCGTATCCATAAACTGGAATGCGCCATATCGAGAAACCTGTAAAAAGTATCTAAATACGGGTCAGTCTGTTGAATACGCTGTATCATGTGCATGAATACGCCGTATTGATGTCTGGGAAGACAGACTCGATAAAAATAAATAACAATCCTAGTTGTCTCTCGGGAAACACTTTTCTTTCAGCTAGTCTTTAAGTTAGACTTTTTCCTTCCTTCATTCGGCTCTTGTTACCATCCATCCTTCGTACATCATGTGAAAGATTTCTTAGTATGCTCGGCATGCATCTTTGCTTGTACTTGTCAAATCTTCGTATTCATCTTCTTTAATAGCAACATACTCTTCGTCTTGTCTGAATGAATACTTGATCATCTCGAATCTTCTTACAGTGCAAACCGGCAATTCTTGAGTTGTATCATCAAATAGTTCACATCTTTCTTCATCTTCTTGATCATTCTCATACTCCCTTTCATAACGATCACTGTGTTTCATAATCGAACAAGTTTGTTTCAATCCTAAAAATTTCACTGATTTCCTGTTCATCATCATGATCAGTTTCCTCAAGATTGGAAGTTTTTTCATTCGTTGGCTCAATTTCGTCACTCCCCAATTTCCAGTAGTCTCACAAAACTCATTTAGTGAATATGTCCATCGTCTTATAGTTCATAAACATTGAGGCCAACTAGTTTTAAAACTTTTCAATAGTGGGGTCCCACTTAATCAATGGGGTGATAATTTTGCTAGTGCATGAAGGCGGGTAGTATTTTCTAAAAAATTAGCAGTTAAATCGACCCAACTTGTAATTGATCCTTTAATTTCATCAAACCATCTCTATGCATTTCCAGCCAATAAGTTGGAAAAACAACAACTCTGAGTTTATCTTGATTTACATTAGGTAAATCGATTGGGTCAACAATTCTAAGGATGTAAGATATGCTCGACCGCGTATTCCCCATTAGCTCCACTAAAAGCATTATTGTGCAAATCATCAAGGAATTTTCCTTTCAGCTCATAAGCGTTCTTTCCATTAACCGTAATGCTTGTAATCCTTAAATAGTAATATGCTTGGTCATTAGTTGCAAATCTTTTCACAGTTGATTTCTTTTCTTTATCTGCCATTCTTCAATCGACTAGCTCTGATAAGTATGATATGTTACAAGGGTAAAAATATCAGCAGGATTTGCTCTGAAGAAAAATAGAAAATTAAGCACGGAAATCAAATACGAAATCTTAGATTCTGATTCTGTATCAGATGATCGATACGCCATATTCAATGGAACTGAATACGTTGTATTAATCTTTTGAATTAATACGCTGTATTTGATAGAAAGTTGGATACGCCGTATCTAATGGAAGTAGATACGCCGTATCGGGTTATCGACCAGAACAATGTATTAGAGAAAATAATTAAATACGCAAACAATTAAACTAAGCGAATATACAAGCAAACAAATAAGAATATACAAAATATACAAAATTATACACTAATCTAAATTACACTAATCCTAAGGGTTAGATCTAATCTAACGTTAAAAACCAAAATATCAAATAAAAATCAAGATTAAATTTTCACTCCCCTGCAGCGGCGCCGAAAACTTGATGTGTCGTTGTGTGGTGTTAATTTTATGATTCAAGTTTTAAATTTATATTTTTCCGACTTAACAAAAAATAACACTTTAACGGGCAGTGTACCCGGTCGATGGTAGTTTTATGGTAAGTAGGGTGTCGATCACTAAGAGCAAGAAACACTTTCAATTTATTAATACTTTGGTTTTTCTAATCTAAGTTAGTCTAATCTATGCTAAACCTATGCTAAACCTATGCTAAACCTATGTTAATCCTAAATCTAACAGATAAGGGGGTTTTTAGCCTGAGAGACTGGCACGGATTTTGCGGTGACTAAAATCTACTTAAGACACTAAAATACACGCAATCAAATTAACAAAAGATAAAAGAGCGGTCTAGCCATATTAGAAATACAAAAAGTATTGGTCACTTCAAATACTAGTTAGTCAAAGCCTGTAGTTAGTCCAATGTAATGTTTAGTAATCTAATAGGGCCAAAAGGCC
>BQNB010163326.1:2930-14455 GCA_026074375.1 Tanacetum coccineum | reverse complement strand
ACAAACATATATTTGGCAGTTTTTGTCTGTTTATGGTCATTTAAGTTCGTTTTTAATGGAAAAAGGTATGTGTAATTAAGCACATACCATAATGTTTGCTTGTTTCTAGTTGTTATAGCTTACTGAGTCTAGGGTGGGATATGTTTTTTAGCTTTTTAGGTTTCTAGTTGCTTTTGAGTCCTAAAAGCCAAATCAGTTTTAGCTTCTTAGTCATTAGAGTTAATAAGCAAAACTGTCTTTTTTTAACTAGCTTTTTCCTAGCTTAAAAAATAAGTTCTGTCAAAAGTCTTTTTATTAATGTTGTTAATTTTTGCTTATTTTAGCTTTTTCAAAAAGAAAATTAAAAAAAATGTTTTATAAAAAAAAGAAAGGTCACAGGTTTCGAACTTGTGACCTCTCCCTTTCACACACTCTACTACCATCTCGCCCTTAGGACTTTTTCATTAAAGTCCCACCTCATTTATTATTTAAGGGAATTCTCTAGTTTAGCTTATTCGAGCTTCTTTGCTTATTAACTGCTTATTCGTTTAGCAAATTTTCAAGTTTTCATTTTTCTTAGATTCTAAATAGGTTAAAGTAATTTTCCTAATTTTTCCAAGAATTTTAATATTTATTTTTCTATTTTTACCAATTAATTTAGATTAAATCTGTTTTTAAATCATAATAAATAAAATAAAAGTTAAAAAAATATAATTCTTTTTTCTAAAATTATTTTTATTCATTTAGGATTTTTAAAACTTAAATTTTCATTTTTAGGGTTAAAATTTGATTTACTTGCTTAAATGTCGCGTTTTTAAATTCCCGTTAACGTTTTTCGTGCTTAATCTTTAAATGCTTTAATTGTTTACTTGTTGTTAGCCTCAAAATATTGAGTCGAAAATGAAGTTCGTCCATTATTTATTTTAGTCTCGGTCAATCAATTAGTTAACATTATAATAGGAATGTATCGGGAATCGGGCTTGATAGTTAATCTAATATTTTATATGTTTCGGGTTTTATCCCAAGCAAAACCCGAGCCCGGTGTTGGAAACACAAAAAGTGTCGGTCACTTCCAAGTTGTAATAGTCTTAGCTCGTAGTTAGTGTAATGATTAGATTAGTAATCTAGTCCGGCCCAAGGCCCATGGGAAGCCCATCATAGCCCATGGCCGGCCTATAGGACCTATATAAGCCCCTCTCCTAGCTTTGGAGAGGGTTGGTTGTTCCATTTGTAACATTTTCATCATAATACACTTCATCCATTTTCCATCCATTCTATCTCTAACATCACAACCCACATCTCACTCTTGTTCTTGGTTTGATCATAAGATTACTAGAATTCTACAATTGGTATCAAGAGCCATGGAGTGGTGTGTTTAGTTTTTGTGTTTGATTTGTGTTCAAAAACCTTTACAAAGAGCAAAATAGTGATTCAAATTTTTTGGCTTAAAAACCTTAAAGTTTTCATTTTTATTGTTCCTATAGGGTTAGTAACACTAGTTGTACAAGAATTTTTTGCTAAAAACCATTAAAAATCGTGTTTTTTTTGAGTTTTGAAGATTTGAGTTTCGTAGAAGTTGGGACCGAACGAGTTGGACCGAACAAGGAAACCGAACGAGTAAGCCGAACAAGTCAACCGAACTAGAATATTCTAGTTTGAACCGAACGAGCATTACTCAAGCAGGACCGAACGAGTAGGATCGAACTAGTTAACTTGACAATCGAACTAGTGACAACCGAACTAGAAGGACCGAACGAGTAGGACCGAACTAGGTATACTTTGACAATCGAACTAGTGACAACCGAACTAGAAGGACCGAACGAGTAGGACCGAACTAGGTATACTTTGACGATCGAACTAGTGATAACCGAACTAGAAGGACCGAACGAGTAGGACCGAACTAGTTACAAATTTTCGAACTAGTCAGTTTCTTTATCAACCGAACTAGTCAATTCCATTTAAGACACATTAACTCAAAGTTCTAAATTATACGGTTTATTTCTTTAACTTGTAAAATCCTATGAAACAAACTCCTGTTTTCCCGGTTTTGTCAAGAATCGTAAAATCTCGTGTAGTTTTAAGATTTATTTCAAGACTCAACAAACACATAACCAAACACAATTTCTTTCTACCACGATTCGATACATTTGTAATCTTTTTGATACCACAATGACGACTCTTGAGATTAAGTCACTTCTTTCTTGAGGAGACACAAAACCACGTTGCTTGGAAAAAAACTTGTATGATTCATGGATAAGCAGAATGATCTGTATAGTGATGAATAACCACATGGAAGAATGATTCTGCTTCTGTTGAAAAAGGCACTTGTTTGGCCTTCAATTCACTGAGGATGGTGCTAACAAGGCTTAAGAATTTGTTGAACTGACTCAGCTGAAGCCATGTCAGCAGATTGTGGACATCAAAGCAATAAACATACATTCTCCAAGGCCTTCCAACTGAAATCTATGTTCTTGTGAGCCAACATCGTGTTGCAAAAGATCTGTGGGAGAAGATTAAGTTGTTAATGCAAGGAACGTCGTTAACGAAACAAGAACGTGAGTGCAAGCTATATGATGAATTCGATAAGTTCATTTACAAGAAAGGAGAGATGCTACATGAGTACTACTTGCGGTTCACTTTGTTACTCAAATGAGATAAACATTTACAAGATGCCATTGTGCGGTTTAAAGTCAACCAAGTTATTAAACACTTCTTCCTGATGAATGGAGGCTATTGTTACTGATGTTAAATTGGTCAAAGACTTGCACATGACAAATGTTGATCAGCTTCATCCTTATCTGCAACAACATGAAAGACATGCAAATGAAGTTCGTTTGATGCATGAACGCAACACTGATCCTCTTGCTTTAGTTGCATCTCACCAATTAACTCAGCCAGCTTATCAATATCATCTACCACACTCACCAAAGTCTTATCTCAACTTTCATGTTTCACCATATCAGCTCTTCACAGTTTGTGTCCAACCGTATCAGGAATCAACTATTCACAACCCAATCAATCAACTGCTCTTTCAATTACTTAATCATCAATGAGTATCAATCCAACGTTCACCACAAGTTATTCATACAACCATCATCTCACACAGTGGAATTAGCTCCCACAGCTATACACAGGCAATAAACCTACAAGTTTTCCCAACCAGACTCCGGTCTAGTTGTTCCAGTGTTCCAGAAAGGGGATGATCCAATTGATGCGATCAATCACATGATGTCATTCTTAACTGCTGTTGTCACATCCCGGTACCTTACTACCAACATTCAGCTAAGAACTTCCGTTAAACCCTAGTCTAACAAGCCACCAAACTATGATGGTAAAAAGTAACTGTGCCAACCTGTTCAGGGGAGTCAAACTACTTTGGGGGGATGTGGAACAACAAGAACTACACACTAGTACTAGTGGAAGCAACACGGGGAAACAACGGACTGTCATCTGTTATAATTGCAAAGGGGAGGGTCATATTGCCAAGCGGTGTACTAAGCCAAGAGGAAAAGGGATGAACCATGGTTCACATGATAAGGGTTGCTGGTTCACGTCAAGCAAAGTGGTCAAGCTATAAACAAAAAAAAAAGGAATGAAATAGCATTTTTGGCAGATCCAGGACTTCCTGACATTCAAACCTCTCAGACTGTCATTACCCACAATGCTGCTTATCAAGCCGATGATCTGGATGCCTATGACTCTGATTGTGATGAACTCAACTCAGCCAAGATTGCTCTCATGGCCAATCTCTCAAGGAATGGCTCAGATGCACTCACTGAGGTACACAATCCAGATAATCTGACATATGATTTATTCAATCAAAATGAGCAGATAATGACGTCTTCTGAACAGTCTAATGATGTGAGTCAGACAGAAACTGAAATAACCAGTGATAGCAATATCATTCCTTATTCTCAGTATCTGAGTGAAAAAACAAACAGGAAATGTCTAGATTTTTAACTCTTCTGCTCAACAAGATGTCCTGATATTATCTATGTTTGAACAATTAAATACCCAAGTGACGCATTGCACCAATGTTAATAAAGCCTTGACTACCGAGCTTGACAGATATAAAGAAGAGGTTAAAGATTTGAAAGAAATGCAAAATGTTGAAAACAGTTTTTCAAGATCAAATGAACAGTATGCCGAGATTGTACGTCTTAAGGAAACTCTTTTTGAACAAGTGCAAGAAAAGGATTCTTTAATGAAAACAGTTTCTGATCTCAAAAAGGATTTAAAATGGAAGAAAACAGAAATATTGATAGAGAAATTGCTTTAGAAAAGAAAATTAAGCAACTTGATAATATCATTTTCAAAAGAGGTCAATCTGCGCAAACTGTTCATATGATGACTAAATCCAAAATTTGTTATGATCATTCCACGAAACAAGCAATCGGTTTTGAAAAACCTTTCTATCTGAAGAAAGTTCGGGAGTCAAAGCCAATGCTGTATGACGGGAATACCATTCTTAAAATGGATACTATTGTGGTTCCTGATTCTGATGAGACATTAATGCTTTGTGAAGAGAGTCGTTCAAAAATGATTTTGAAAGAACAAGATCCAATGGTTGCAAAACATAGAGTGAACACTAAACCCATTAATTATGTTGTTCTTAATAATGATTACTACAAACGATTTGTTCGACAATCTGATTTATATAGTGAACATGCCTATTGGAAAGCGACTTCGGTCCCAGCTTTAGACCCATCTCATTCTTCAACAACCATCAAAGTTGAGGTTCCAAAAGAACTTCCAAAAGTAAGTATGGTGTATACTAGCTTGAAAGAGCTCAAACGCTATCTTACTGGCTTTGATCTGGTTGTCAAAGAAAGAACCACTGCCACAGCTATCACTGAGGGCACGTGGGGGTTTGAACATACAAAGGCTTGTTTTCGAGATGAAATCATTCCGTTTATAAACGAATTAAAAGATATCTTCAATAACTTCAATCAATACTTTGATGAAGATATTGTACAAACTGTTATGAATTTGTCTGTGAATGCAAGTGGTGAAATTGTGCCTGAATGTCAGAAGTGTCTCGAACTTCGAAGTTAAAATGAATCAAGTTTTGAGTGAAAAGAACGACTCTTAGCACAACCATTTGATAATGAGATTGTAAAGACTGTTGTGATAATTGTTGTGAATGCAAGTGGTGAACTGAAATGAATGTCAAAAGTGTCCTCGAACTCAAACTGAACCTCTCAATAAAAAAGGAATTATGTTGATAAGAAACTTACGATAAACTTGCAAGAGTTTTGACAACCTAGAAAAACATTGCATCACTTTGGAAGCTGATTCTCAACTAACAAGAAATTTTTCACAAGAAAACAGTGTTTTAAACAAAATGCTCCAAGTTTTACTCATTGTTTAGAATTAAGTGAATTGAGAAGCCTCAGACGCAAGCGAAAGTCAAGTCATTATCAATGAAAGAGCAAATAAGTCCTTAAAAGAAATGTGGAGATAGTTAACAAATCAAATGGACATGATGAAATAGGATGACTCTTAACATTGAATTGGACATAAGAGTGACAAACTTGTTACTAAAAAATGATCATTGTTGAAACAGACTTATAACTAACGTTAGGACTCGATTAATACCAAAACTGTTCAATCAAAAGAACAGTGGATGCTTAAGTTCAACAAGTCCAATGTATAAAGGGTCTGGGAGATTCTGATTTAAATGCAAGAACTTCAGGGAACAAGGTTTGGTCATAGCAGCCCTAAAAAATAGAGTTAAGGAAACTTAAAGAGAAACAGCGGTAGATACGAGGACACTGTGACCCACTCTGTTGATCAAAAGTGTTTAAGGATAATAATGGAACCAATCACAACCAAAATTGTTGAATTAAAAGTAGACTGCTCCATCCTCCTGCCCGTATAATTAAGCATAACCCAGGAAGAAGCTTTGGTCCTTAGGGATATAGTCGAAACATGTAAAAGCGAATACCCTCAAGATTTACTTTTAGAGTCTCCTTTAGTATACCCAAAGTCATTCAGGATTTGGCTTTCACACATAAGTAGATCATGCCCTAAGCATCAACAATTGTGGTCCTCAATTAATTGAGGTCACACCGAGGAAAAAGGACAAGAAAGTTAGGTTCGCCGAATCACTCCCATCCACAGAAAACACAAAACCAGACTCGACTTCAAACATAGTTTCTAACAAAGCTGTGTTGCATCTATAGGATAAAGACTTTCTACTAGTCAAATAAGCGGGATCACAGCCTTCATGTGGGGGGGGCAATACCAATAATGATAGGATTCTGCAAACACCAAGTAGTAATTCGAAGAATAAAGTAGAAACTCACCCTAGGAACGTTAAATCTACTTTGAATAAAAGGATTGGTACTGTTAAAGATAATGGATCTGCGGTTGTGCAGAATCTCAAGAAACATGATATTCTGATTAGTCTGATTAACCGAATGATATGCATGTCTTCTGATAATTAGGTGTGTTTCTAATTCAATGATGAATGGTGACATTTCGTTTAAACCAAGAAGAATAAATCTAATAGAAAGATAGTTGGAAACCCAACAGGAAAGGTGTTCACTCAGATAGGATATATTTGGAAACCTACCGGTTCGGGAACCTATACTATTGTAGGAATGCGTGCCCATTAACTAGGATTAAGCCAGTACTCATGAATGCACTCTAGAAACCAATAGTTCTAAGAATCTGAATCACCCAAACCTGTGTAAAATTGGTATACCTCAGGAAACCTAGGAAGAATAAGAACAAAAAAAAAAAAAAAATAATGAGTCTGTTACAAAAGACTAAGGTTATAAAACCAATGTCTGCTAACAAACAGGAACCCATAAATCATGGGGGAACGCACAAAACCAATATTCCATATACTTCTTTGAATGAATGCAGGTCGTCCAAATAACGTCCTCTGGTAATTTGATTCCGGTTGCTCGATAGCACATGACCGGAAGATCGCTCTCACTTCCACCAATTCTTCAGTAAATTCTTGGGTACAGTCCAATTCAAGAATGATCAATTGCAAAGGATAATGGGTTTTGAGATTAGCAGATGGGTAATGTTATCTATTTCAAGGTTTATTACGTGAAACTTGGGCATAATCTAGTATTCTGGACAATTCTGTATTCCAATCTCGAAGTGGCCTTAATTCGTCAACACACATCATCAATTCGTAATCTAGACGTGTGAATGTATTGATGGGACCTCGAGGGGATAATCTTTATACACTCTCACTTGGGAATATGATGGCATCCTCTCCCATTTGTCTATGGGTTCAAAGCTCTAAAAACCAAGTCTTGATTATGGCATCGTCGTCTATCATCTCACTTGAACTTTGTCTATCAATCACTTACAAGACATGGAACTTGAACGAGTCCTCCCTAAAGCGGCAAGTTTGAGAAGGGATCACTTATGTTCTGGCAATGCTGCATTAGCAGAGAGTTCAAAGAAACCCCACAAACCCAAATCTGAAGATACCAATCAAGAAAAACTCTATCTGTTGCATATGGATGTTATGTGCCAAATGCGTGCCGGCGAGAGTTCGCAATGAAAGAAGTACATCCTCGTTATTGTCGATGACTACTCTCGATTTACATGGAAAAATGTTTGCGATCAACAAGATGAAGCTCCATGCTTTTAATTATCCAAACATTTTTGACGCTGAGCCACTACGACTATGGAAACCGTCGGTTGCATCAGAACAATAATGGAAAACTAGAGTTGTTTATCAGACCTTGCTGTGAATTTATGAGAAGGTTGACATCTCTCATGAAACATCAGTTGCACGCTCTCCACAGCAAAACGGTGTTGTTGAAAGATGAAATTGTACTCTAATTGAAGCAGCCCGCACTAATGATAATTTATCAAAAGCTCCTTTCTGTTTCTTATGGGCCAAGCACAAGTTTGCACAGCAGTTATTATACCCAAATTCGTTCCATGATACGTCGTCATCACTGTAAAACAACATTTGAGCTCTTACACGACAAACCTCCTGATCTATCGTATCTTCATGTATTTGGTGCACTCTACTACCCAACGAATGATAGCGAGAATTTGGGTAAGTTACAACCGAAGGCTGATATTGGTATTTTCATTGGATATGCACCCACAAGAAACTTTCCGGATTTACAACCAACGTTACCAGACGTATATTAAACCATTTATGTGATTTTGATGAGCTGACCTGCGATGGCTTCTGAACACAAAAACAGGTTCTGGACCAACCGCTCTCATGAAATGACTCCTGTATCAATGCCAGTTTTGGATCGTGCCAAACCCTCCTTCTTCACACCATTTGTTACCACCTCGAGATCTGACTGGGATTGGTTTTTCATACCAAAGTTTGTGAGTCACTTAGGTCCCCCTCCCTATTGTTAATTTACAAGCACCAGAAGTCATTGCTCCTATTCCTGAAGCAGTTGCACCTGAACATGCTATGTCAACTAGATCATTTTCCTCAACTTCCAGGTGATCAAGATGCACCATCATCAAACCAAGTAACACCTCTTACATCCAAGAAACCACAAAACACCTAATTATTTTCTCATGATGTTGAAGAAATAATCATGATATTGAAAGTTTTGCACATATGAGATACTGTCCGTACTTTGGTATTCCATTTCCAGAAGTTCCTTCCTGATCATCTTCATCATACAGTCATTTTCCATACAATTGTGCTCCCGATCATGCAAGTTACTTGAACACAAGAGCAAATGACGAAGATTCACCCACTTGAGAATATAATCGGAATGCTACTTGGACATAATAATAGAACCCGATTTCGCACACGACTCCAACATCCATGAAACAAGCCTTACTCTGCTACTATAAGCCTTTCTAACATCAGTCGAACCCTAGAACTACAAAGAAGGCATTAACATCAACATGCTGGATTAGAAGCTATGCAACGAGGACCTTCATGAATTTGAACGTCTGGAAGTTTGGGAACTTTGTTCCTACCTCTTGAAAAAGCATCTCTTGTTCCCTCTCTGTCTTTAAGTGGATCTATCAGGTTAAGCTTGATGAGTTATGAGGAATTCTGAAAAATAAAGGCTCGGTTGGGGGTCGCGTCGTCGGTTATCGCCAAGAAGAGGGGTATCGATTTCGAAGAGTATTCGCTTTCGGTTTGCAAGATTAGAGGCTATACGAATTTTTCTAGCGTTTGCTGCTCAAATAAACATGGTCATCTATCAAATGGATGTGAAGACTGCATTTCTGAATGGTAATCTGCGAGAAGAAGTTTATGTTGCTCAACCGTACAGATTGTGGGGATCCAGACAAAGCCCAACTACGTATAAAAGCCTTAAGAAAGCTCTTTATGGGTTAAACAAGCTCCACGGGCGTGTATGATATGTTGTCTTCATTCCTGAAAATCAATGACTTCTCCAAAGGCTCAGTGGATCCTACTGAGTTCATCCTAAAGAAGGCAACGCACTTAATTCTATACAAATCTATGCTCGATGATATTATCTTGCTGCATCTACATCCTGAACTGTGTGATCTATTCGCTAAAATAATGTGTTCAAAATTCAAGATGTCGATGATGCGTAAAATCACATTTTTCTTAAGACTACAGATTTCTCAAAGTCCCAGAGGCATCTTCATAAACCAATCTAAATATGCTCTTGAATCCCTAAAGAAATATGGCTATGAATCTTGTGACCCAGTGGATACTCCCATGGTAGAGAAGTCCAAACTGGATGAGGATAAAGAAGGGAAAGCTTGTAGAACCAATCACACTATCATGTATGATTGGCACCCCGCCTTTATACTTTAACACCAGTAGACCTGACCTACAATTTGCATATGCATTGTGCCCGTATCAAGCTCGCCTACCAAAAACACCTAAAATGTAGTAAAAAGGATCTCTTTCCGGTATCATAAAAGGAACCGTTCATCCGGTCCTTTAGATCCGAAGGATTCTCCTTTGTACTAACAGCATTTGCAGATGCGGACATGCTGGTTGTTAAGATACACGTGCCAGTAGCACATCTGGCAGTAATAAGACTAAAACCTTTTTTTTTTTTTCTAGGGTTAGAGACTTGTAAGCTGGTCGTCTAAAAGCAGAAAAGCGCTGCATAACCAGTACGGAAGCTGAATATAATATTGCCTGTCCGGTGTTGTGCTCAACCTTTGGATGAGATCTCAACTCACCGACTATGACTTTGGAGATATGAATAACATATCCAATGTCCTGTGATAAACAAAAACGCTATTGCCTTATGCTGCAACAACGTTCAACATTCCAGATTCAAGCATATAGACATCAGGTTTCCCTCATCAAGCGGACATGTTGAGAAATGGTGTGATTGAAAAGAACTTGTACTTTGTCAATACGGAATATCAACTGCGAACATCTTCACTACAGCCATGGCCGAGAAAGTATTGAAATTCTTATCAACATCGCTGGAATAAGCAAGTTTTTACGCCGATACTCTAAACAATTGCAGATGAAGACAGCTTGAAGAGCTAGAACCTTCTCAAGCCATCTATAAAAGAAGACCATTAGGGCAGCCATAGATATCTAGTTTTTTAGTACCTTTTTTATTGTAATTTTACAGCTTATTCAATTTTTCTTTAAGTCTTTTAAGTTTATTTTAATTTTACTTTTAAAAGCCTTGTACTGTTTTTAAGTTTTAATAAAATTGAAGTTTTTATGTTAAATCATGTTTTTAAGTTAATGCAAGTTATGTTTTTAAAATGTTTGTTAAGCCAACATAAGCTCTTGTTATCTTTATTTAAGCTGTTTTACTTAAGCACTATAAGTTTTTCCATAACTTATAGTGTTTAAGCTATTCTCACCCAAATTCACTCAAAAGCTCTTGTGGAAGATAAGCCAAAAAGGGAAGGGCTTATAGGGGCAAAATCTTTTCGAACAAGTGCAAGAAAAGGATTCTTTAATGAAAACAGTTTCTGATCTCAAAAATGATTTAAAAATGGAAGAAAACAGAAGAAAGCTCGGGAGTCAAAGCCAAAGCTATATGACGGGAATACCATTCTTAAAATGGATACCATTGTGATTCCTGATTCTGATGAAACATTAATGCTTTGTGAAGAAAGTCGTACAAAAATGCTTTTGAAAGAACAAGATCCATTGTTTGAGAAACATAGAGTGAACACGAAACCCATCAATTATGCCATTCTTTATAACGATTACTACAAAGAATTTGTTCGACAATCTGATTTATATAGTGAACATGCCTATTGGAAAGCGACTTCGGTCCTAGCTTTAGACCCATCCCATTCTTCCACAACCATCATAGTTGAGGTTCCAAAAGAACTTCCCAAAGTAAGTATGGTGAATAATAGCTTGAAAGAGCTTAAATGCTATCTTACTGGCTTTGATCAGGTTGTCAAAGAAAGAACCACTGCCACAGCTATCACTGAGGGCACGTGGGGGTTTGAACATACAAAGGCTTGTTTTCGAGATGAAATCATTCCGTTTATAAAAGAATTAAAAGATATCTTCAATAACTTCAACCAATACTTGGTTGAAGAACTTGCCGATGTCCAAAAAGTCTTTTATCAAATGGAACAGGCTGTCGAACAACATCGCTTGGAGTCCA
>BQNB010163325.1:0-14455 GCA_026074375.1 Tanacetum coccineum | reverse complement strand
ACCCCTACACTTGAACTTTTACATACTCGATATATGAACTAATCTAATGACCCAAATTGAGATGGATCAAAATAACATAGAGACTGTCAACAAACATATAGGGGGGGGGGGGTATTGACTTAACGTTTCTTCTCCATTCTTATGCAAAATAAATACTACCATGAATCCCAATCGTCCCAAAACTGTATTTATAAGGATAAAGGCTTAGCAACCGCGTACTCAAATAATTAACTTGGGCTAAACAATAATGTACTAAAAACGAGTACATACAAGGTAGGCTAAGGCGATTTGGGTGTATCCTATTGCCTCTTGTCATTTAGAAAATCCTAATTCTCACTATACGATCTCGGGATGCATCACTAAAGCAAGTTCTAGAATTTAATACACTACCGGTACACTCGCATATAATTTAATAAAACTGATACCAATGCTTTAGAAAAGGCGACAAAATCACACATGCACGGACACATCCATGAACGCGACACATGCAAATTCTCTTTCCTTAACGCGAGAAAGCTAAAGGTATAAATTATCTTGGGTATCAAAGACGGATACCCAAATTCTTAAAGATCTAGGGGCGAACCTCACAATTTGAGGGTGGAATTTTTTTTGAGTGGTAGGGTTTTTGTGCTAATCATATAATTCCCTATCAATGAGACGCTACTAGTACTTAGTTTCACCAGTATGTGCCATAAAAAAATTAAATTTGGGTCAAAATTACCTTCTACGATATGTTTCGATATATTACTCATCATTTTAGGGACAAAGAGAAGACAAATGAAAGAATAGTTTCTAAGGATTTTATTCCCCCCTACACTTATTACGAACATTGTCCTTAATGTTCTACAAATTACCTGTAAACGAATAAAGGGAAAAGAAAAAGAGCGAAAGAAATTAGTACTCCCCTGGTTTTGCTCAATGATGGAGAAGAAATAAATGATCCCGGCTAAATCGTCATCCAAGAATCTTCCATATGAAACTACTAAGAACTCTTGGGATTCTCCTCATCAAATATAACCTGCAAATCAAAGACAAAATACAACTATACCAAGCATAAAATCCACAGGTGAATGATATACAACCCCATTAACTAATTTTAGACTCTACGGAAGCAATAAAGATAGGATGAAAATACTAATGTAGTCGTGGTTTTTTGAATGTTTTAGAAAAATTATAAATTTTGGAATTTATACAAAAGTTATTTTCAAAAATTCAAGAAAATACGAAATTTACAGTATCTGGGCTGGCGACGTCGTCAGGAAAATCCTGACGCCATCTCCAGACACTGTAAAGAAAATTCTCTTCGTTTTTTGGAAATTGTTTTTTTGCACAAGTATCCTATTAGTTATTTCCTGCAAATTTTACTGCATAAACCACAAAATTGATTAGCACAATCATACGACTCACAACAAACACACAAGACACACCGAAAATGCAAGAAAATAAAAGATTGGGTTGCCTCCCAATAAGCGCTTGTTTTTGTTCGAGTCACGAGCCTAACTCTCTGCTTATTTGACGCGCAAAAGGTGGGTCTCCCCTACACTTAGCATTAAGTACGGGTGATAGTAGTGATACACACCATTTTGATGGAAGTATGCCACATAGGGTGAAGGTGGTATGTGAATGGTCAAGGGTTCTACTACCTTCATCCTAAAACTACCCGGACTAAGTGGTTTGATGGGTGGCTCGGGGCTCCTTTTATCTCCTAGATTTACACCTAAGGATGGAAAATTGGGTAAATATTGAGGCTCCGGTTCATCAACACTAGAAAATTCCCTAGAACTAAGAGAGATGTCATAACGATAAGTATTCAAGCATAAATCCTCTAGTTTCGTGTGGTCCAAAGGTTCTACCTCTATCGGGATTCCTTTAGTCTCATCTACTTCTTCTGGGTGAGTCATGAGCAGTGTGTATTCCTCAAATGATGGGAGGACTTATAGGGTACTTTGTGGGCTTGTATTTTTCACCTTATCCTCCATCATATCTGAATCACCTATAGACTCATCATCTAACCATGACATGTACTTAGGCATCTTAACCATAACTACCTCATATTCTAAATCCTCCTTATATGTTTTCTTAGATTGTGACATAGGCAATTCTATCATGTCATCTAACTTACGGGTCATTGCTAGGGGGCTCTTCTTTAAAGTTTGATGCATCTGGTCACTTTTCCTAAAGACCTCACTAACAAAAGTTGACCCTAAACACGGAGGTTGTTCAAAGGGATCTATTTTAGGTGAAGACTTATATGGTGCATAGGTCTCACTGGGTGAGGTACTATGTGTGCGAGGATATTCTACCCCACCATTCATCATTTTATATACTTCCTCAAGATTCTCTAAGTTACTTTTAAAATCTTTCGGATAATTTTCATGGTAATATTCTATGAAGCACTCAAATTGTTCTTCTGTTAACGACTAAAGTGTGATTTCATCCACTATGGTGACGAATGACATATTTATGAACAAATACACAAAGAAGAGATAGACTACAAGAAAGCTAATTGACAAGAAATTAAAATCTCACTTGATAGGAATCTGCTAGATAGAATCCGAAACCTACGCTATTCCCCCGCAGCAACGCCAAAAACTTTGATGAGGGTTGTGAAACTCCCAATAAGTTTTACAACTCCCTAGGCAGTGTACCTAACCGTTGTAGTGTAGTATAGGCAAGACTCGAGGGCTTTATCATTCTCTAGGGGAATAGCACTGTGAAGGCCGGATCAAATGTTCACTAAGGTCTAGGGGTTGAAGGAAGATTATTTTTACGTTTTTTATATTTTATGAAAGCAAGTAAATCTTGGGGTTAAAGGTTGGTTTGTTTTAAACTAATTCACTACTTTTTATGAATCTAATCTAATGGCGTGGAGGAAAACGAAGCGTATTTACCTAGCATGCACTACTCCTTGCTAGCTATCCAATTCTACCTATTGCTTTGTCACACTTGCGATGTAATGTGTAAGTATTCCCAAGAAGCATGGCGAATTACACGAAAACGCTGTCTACGTGATATCTTACTAAGGCAACGCACAAGTAAGGTAGTATGAAGACTATTACAAGGCTCCTAGGGAGATAAACGCGCATTAAAATACTTAAAGGGGATCATCCATAGATGGGTAAGGTAGTATGAAGACTAGTGCCGATGGAATCCTTTCTACACAATCATATCGCTCTAGGCATCGATACAAAAACATGCACACACATCAACAAGAAGCAATAGGAAACAAGAATTATAAACTATAATCAATTATACTCATTGAATTTGTCATGCCTTAATGATAAATATAGAATATCCATAATCATCAATAAGACAACAACAAGAATTAATAAACTAATAACAAGTTTCATGTTGGAAATTTAGTGCAATCTTAGGAATTGAGTCATACTTGGAAATGAGTTTGGAGGTACGGAATGTACACCCATCAAGTCACTGATTTTTCCTGACTCTTTTAGTGGTTAGATTAAATGGGTGGTTACAAACATTAAAGTGGCAGGTTTGACTACATTAAATATTTGTAACAACTTTTGCCTATTTAAGTGGCAGATTTGACTGTATTAAATGACCACATTTAAATTTGGTCATGTAACTACTAATTCCTAAATTATGAAAGAGATTTATTGGCAAGTAATCTCTTATTAATTTCATTTACTAGGTTTTGATTAAATCCCCTATAAATAGGGATCACAATTGCATGGAAAAACATACAGAAAACCTAAACACATAGAAACGTATTGTTCTTGATTTGTACCTAAAACAAGAACAACACTTGGTTTTATCCCGAAGAGGTATTCGTGATACCCAAGCATATGGTCAAATAATCTTCTTTGGAAAGTGATTACATGACTTCAAGTGATATCTGGTAACCATCTTTGGTAATTAGCTAGGCTATTGATTGTCTTCATCTTGATTTGGGACACACAACAACCAACAATCAAAGAAGATTATTTTGTGATAATCAATGGCTGCTACTGCTATAAAACACATGGCTTTAAACTTTGCCAAGCTTGACAAGTTTGAAGGGGTAGACTTTAGAAGATGGCAAAAAAGATGCACTTCTTGCTTTCCAGCATGAGTGTGGTGTATGTGCTGACTACTCCTATTCCTGAAGATGGTGGTGATGATGCAACCGTGGAACAAATCAGGAAAAGGGCCAAGTGGGACAATGATGACTATGTCTGCAGAGGTTTAATCCTCAATGGTATGTCTGATTCTTTTTTTGATATTTACCAGAATGTTGAATCTTCAGAACTATGGGATTCCTTGGAGGCCAAATATATGGCTGAGGATGCATCAAGTAAGAAGTTCCTTGTTAGTAATTTCACAAATTACAAAATGACTAATTCAAGACCAGTCTTGGAACAATACAATGAACTTCTTGGTATACTTGGAAGGTTTACACAACATAAGATAAACATGGATGAGGCCATTCAGGTCTCTTGTATCATTGACAAACTCCCTTATTTTTGGAAAGATTTCAAGCACACCTTGAAACATCTCAAGGAGGAGTTAACTCTTGTTGAGTTGGGCAGTCATCTACGCATTGAGGAGTCCCTCAGGGTGCAGGATAGTGACAAGCCAAAAGGCAACAATGTTGCTGGTCCTTCAGTTGTCAATATGGTGGAGCATAACAACTCCTCCACGTACAATAACAATAAGGGTAAACGTAAATATCATGATAACACAAGGGATGATCCTAACAAGAAGGAAAAACCTACTTGTTAGAAATGTGGCAAAACTGGTCACATTAAAAGGGATTACAAAAGTGTTGGCAACAAAGCCAATGGTTCAGGTATAAAGGGTTCGGTGGATGGTTCATCCAACTCACTGAAAGGTCAGAATATGTTTAATAAATCCCTTCCTGTTTATTATGTTACATATGTATCTGAAGCTTACTTTATGCAGGGTGATGATGTTGCGTGGTGGGTTAAATCAGGAGTAACAGTTCATGTGTGTAAAGATAGATGTTGGTTCAAGACCTATGAGTCACTGAATGATGGATCTATTCTTCACATGGGAAATGGGTCAACAACCCTGGTGCATGGACGTGGTTGTGTAGATCTTAGGTTTAGTTCTGGAAAGATTGTTTCGTTGTTTAATATTTTGCATGTTCCTAATATAAGGAAGAATTTGGTTTTTAATAGTGTTTTGAATAATTGTTGTTATAAATAAGTGATTGAATTTAATAAATTTGTTTTATCCAAACATGGTGTGTTTATTGGTTTTGGTTATTTAAGTAATCAAATGTTCAGACTTAATATTGTTAATGATAATATTGCTTCAGCCTTTATGTCAGCCTCTAAACTGAATGATTCAATCCTATGGCATGCTAGACTGGGCCATGTCCACTTTAAGAGGGTGCAAGATATGTTTAAGGATGGGTTAATTCTAGCTTTTGACATGAACATTGAAAAGTGTAAGACTTACATGCTGACCAAAATAATTAAGAAACCATTTCAAAATGTCAAACGTGAAACTGAAGTTTTGGAGCTGATCCACAGTGATTTATGTGATCTGCATGTTACTCCTTCACTGGGGAATAAAAAAAATACTTTGTGACATTTGTTGATGATGCTTCTAGTTTTTGTTATATTTATTTATTACATACTAAGGATGAAGCATTAGATAAATTCAAAGTATTTAAAACTAAAGTTGAGTTACTACAAGGGTCCCTGATCAAAAGATTTAGGTCTGATAGGGGAGGTTTGTACATGGATACTCTATATTTTCAGTCTGTTAGTATTATCCATGAAATGAATGCCCCCTATACTCAACAACAAAATGGTATATCTAAAAGGAAAAATAGAGTACTAAAAGAAATGGTTAACTCCATGTTGTCCTACTCAGGACTGAGTCAAGGGTTATGGAGTGAAGCTATGTTGACAGATTGCTATTTACTAAATAGGGTTCCTAATAAAAGGAAAAAATTTACCCCTTATGAACTCTGGACTAAAAAGAAACCAACCTGAACTACCTCAGGGTTTGAGGTTGTAAGACAGTTGTAAGACTCCCTGATCCAAAGTTAAAAACTTGGGGGTGAAAGAGACATTAAATGCATCTTTGTTGGATATGTTGAGCATTACTAGGCTTTTAGGTTCTATGTCATTGAGCCTAATGATTCAGTTTTAATTAACTCTATAATTAAATTAAGGGATGTTATCTTTGATGAGAATAGATTCTCATCAGTCTATAGACCAAGTCTTAGGATTCCTAATAGAACTGAATACATTGATGGTTTAATGGTCCCTAAAGAGGTCACTGAAGAGGTTGTTCAGTAAATTGAACCTGAGCTTAGAAAAAGCAAAAGTAATAGGACTCCAAAGAATTTTGGGCCTGAATTTCAATTATATTTAATTGAAGAAACAAGGGATGAGGTCTCTAACCAAAACTCCTATTGCTTTAATGTTGAGGATGACCTCAAAATATTTGATAAAGCAATGAAGTCCCAGGATGTTGCTTTCTGGAAAGAAGCAATTAATGATGAGATGAACTCCATCATGGGCAACAACACTTGCGTGTTGGCTGATCTACCTCCATGTTGCAAACCTCTTGGTTGCAAATGGATCTTTAAAAGAAAACTAAAGGTAGATGGAACTATTGAAAAGTTTAAGGCATGATTGGTCATTCAGGGCTTTAAACAAAAGTCAGAGATAGACTACTATGATACTTATGCTCTAGTGCATGTATCAGTACCATAAGACTGTTGATTCATATGGCATCAATTCACAATCTGATTATTCATTAGATGGATGTGAAGACAGCTTTCTTGAATAGTGAATTGGATGAGGAGATCTATATGAACCAACATCAGGGCTTCATCATTCCTGGCAATGAAAATAAGGTGTGTAAACTGATTAAGTCTCTATATGGACTGAAGCAGGTACCTAAGCAATGGCATTAAAAGTTTGATGAAGTGGTTTTGTCTAATGGTTATTTACTTACCAAGCTGACAAATATGTATATAGAAAATTTGATAAATATGGTAAAAGAGTCATCATTTGTCTATATGTTGATGATAATGCTGAATCTTTGGTACTTGACCAAGTCAGTTGACTAACAAAGAAATTATTAACATCAAGGTTCTTTATAAAACATTGGGAGCTTATGTTATCCCTTGGTATTAGGATTAAATCATGAAAGTAATGGTATAAGCAAATTTCTCAGTCTCATATCAATTGAAAAGTACAGAAAAGAAATTCAATTACTTTGACTGCACACCATTGTTAGTACTCCTTATGATACAAGTGAGAAGCTGAAGCTCAAAAAAGTTCCACACAGCAGTATCTCAACTTTAGTATTCTAGGGTGATTAGCAGGCTTAATGTTATGCCATGACTTGTACAAGGCCTGACATTGCAATTTTTTATACGGGAAAACTGAGCAAGTAACTAGTAATCCTGGTAACTCATACTTAGGAAAGCAAGCAATTCCAGGGCGTGTAACTGAAGTACTTGAATAAAACCATGGACTATAAATTTACATATATTGTTCATCCTTCAGTGTTGGAAGGCTACACTAATGCAAGTTGGATCAACAATACTAAAGATAATTCGTCTACCAGTGGTTGGGTCTTCTTGCTTGGTGGTGGTGCAATTTCTTGGGCTTCCAAGAAGCAAACTTATATCACTGGTTCTACAATGAAATCTGAATTTATGGCTCTAGCAGCTGCTGGTAAAGAAACTGAATGGTTGAAAAACTTGCTCTTTGATATTCCTCTATGGGTCAAACCTATAGCACATATTTCTATCCACTGTGATAGGTGCTGCAACATTGGCAAAGGCTTAAATACCAGGATGTACAAAAATAGGAAAGATCTAGACACTTAGGTGTCAGGCATACATGATACGAAGAGCAGATCACACATGGTATTGTATCTAAAAAGTTTTGTAAGGTCTTAAGCAAAAAATTAGCAGATCAAACTTGACGAAGGGATGGCTATAGATTGGTTATAAAGTCTACTAATGATGGAATTAAAGTCCCAACTAAGTCGCTGTGAATGCTAGGACACCAACTCCCTTCGAGGAAAATTGGCAGCTGAGTTTCAATGTGGGAAAAGCTAAAACATTTATGAGGACATAAGCACAATGTTTTATAAATCATCCCAAGAAAAAGATGATGCTTGAACCTGCTGAAAAGAGAATGAAGTTGTTAACTTCTTAATGGATAATTTCTTTGAAAAAGTAGCTTAGTAGGAGCATGAATAAAGAGGAACCAGACCAATGTAAAATGTTGAGGTTTTGCCCATCAGGGAGCATGGACTTTGGCTCTTACAACATTTATGAATTGGATATGGACACATGGCTTGTATAGTGTCAGAGTTACTTAAGTGTTTGAAAACTTGTGTGTATTACCTTCATGTATTCAAATGGGATAATGTATCAATTCTTAGAACACCCTAGAATTCTCGAATATTTAACGGTAATTTACTAATATTAACTCAATCCTCCATGGACAATTTCATTTATGCACTAGTTTTGTTACATTAAAGTTAATTGTACATGCAAAGGAATTGTACTAAATTGGGGAGGATTGTTGGAAATTTAGTGCAATTATGGGAATCAGATCATACTTGAAAATAGGTTTGGAGGTACGGAGTATACACACATTAAGTCACTGATTTTCCCTGACTCTTTTAGTGGTTAGAATTAAATGGGTGGTTACAAACTTTTAAGTGGCATGTTTAACTGTAAATTTGAAAAAAAAATTAAATGTATTTGAAACAACTTATTCCTATTTAAGTGCAATTTGACGCATTAATGACCATATATTAAATTTGGTCATGTAACCACTAATTCTTAAATTATGGAGGATAATTATAGAAGAGATTAATTGGCCATTAATCTCTCAATAATTTCATTGACTAGGTTTTGAGTAAATCCCCTATAAATAGGGATCACAATTGCATGGAAAAATATACAGAAAACCTAAACACATAGAAACGCAATGTTCTTGATTTGTGCCTAAGACAAGAACAACACTTGGTTTTTAGGGGTGTTGAAAAAACCCGAGAAAAAGACAAACTAAGCCGAACCGCTCAACCCGAAACCGAAAAAACCCGAAACAAAATAAACAGAAACCGAAAAAAACCAAAACTGAAAAACCCCCTTATCACGGTTCGGGTACACTGCTCTTTAGTGCGTAAGAATAGTCGAGGTAGTTAGGGTTTTATAAATGTAAAACCTAACATAGTTTTTATTTTTTTTAAAGTACACATCAAGTTTTTGGCGCCGTTGTTGGGGAACGGTTTTTGTTGTTTTTAATTGTTTGATTGATATATGTGTGTTTGTTTGTGCTTGTGTGTGCTTGAACCTTCTATTCTTCTCCTATTTCTGTGTGCTTGTTTGTTTGTGTGTAATAAAAAAAATTCGTCTCAGACTTGGTTATGACGTAACTTGGTAGTGCTTGTTGCGACATATAGGGTTACCAAGTTTGGGACATCAAAAATAGTTTGGGCATTGCTTGAACCTTTTAAAATATTTTCTAATACCGCATGTGTTTTAATATTGAGCCTGATAACCTTAATGTTTTTATTTATGTGGTGTTATTCCTAAGTCAAGTATTTGCCAATATTGTATGCTCCTCTTCTTTTGCTCAGTTTTATTACAAATTTAATGCACAGGTTTGTTAGTGTGCATGTTGAGGAGATGACAAAAAGATTGGACATGTGTGGAGATGTCCAAATAAGCCTGTAATAGAGGCTTGAGTCTAACTTAAAGACTCGGTTCAAAAGAAAAGTGCTACTCGGGAGACAACCTGACCTATACTTTAGTTTAGCTCATTTCAATTTCTACATTTTAGTTGGTTTGTAAGTTTTTCACTTGTTTTTGCAGGTTCAACAACAAGGAGGGTAAAATCGAGACCGACTCGACCCGTAATTGTGTGGTAAATATAGCTGTTGTAGCAGCAGTTATGGCGTAACACCAAAGGTTACGCTGTAACCACATCAATTACGGCGTAAACCTTTCCATGGTTACGCCGTAACAACTAAACTAAAATTTTCAAAATTATCACTCAATTACGGCGTAACCACCGAGGTTACGCCGTAACCACTTTTTGAAAATCTAAAAATTCAAGTTTTTAAACATTTCTAAACCATGTACAAGTAAATGAACTTTGTGGGTATGTTCTCTGGAAACCCTCAAGACACTTCACTCGTCCACTTGGGCCAACAAGTGGTTTGAAAGGTTTGTTGCATACGCTAAATGCAACCGTGATTCCTACAAAAGTGAGTTAGGTTTTGTACAGTTTTGTATATTCTGTGCTATGATGCTTTCTATCCTGGGTTATGCTTTTTGTATTAGTCTTTCCTGCAGCTATACAGGTAATGCACATGATGAGGTGCCAGGATGCTAATCAAGCTGCAAGGAAGCATCACAAACCGGTCTAGTTGAACGTTATACAGGTTGTTGATGAAGTTGCCTGTGATGGTAGATGTTGCTTGAGGAAGAAGACTTGGAGCATGGCTTAGAGCATGATGGCTCTTCATCATACCGAGCAAATCCAGGGGAGTAATCCGTTCCATTTCTAACCCTTCCTATTTTAATTTTATATGCTTATGTTTGACTCAAGTGGGGGGAAGGGATTAGAAATAAACACCTATTTGATTATACTTGCCTTTATTTTTCTAGTTTATTTTGAAAAATGTTTCATTAATAAAATTTTGACATGTTTTTCATTACTTAACTAGTTAAAACTTTATTGAGCACACCTACCTTATAATTCCATTATGTGAGAATAAGCCTTTCCGTTTTCCCCTTTTACATAAATCCAATAAAAATGAGTGTGCCGGTGGCTGTAGTAGACTTTAGAACTTGGCCTGGTATATCTTTTCGAGACCACCATAATGAGCTTTGCACTTAGTGTAATCGGTGTATCTGTGATAAAAGTCAAATTTTAGGATTAACCGCAAATAGCCCATTCATGTTATGTTTGTGTATATTGACTTTTCACACTGATTAGTCAATCCCCTTGTTAAACCCTTTGTTGCACTCATCTTTAGTGCAAGATACCCTTAGTACACCTCGTTGAGCCATTCTTTTCATTTTGTAACCCAATATATGTTGTTTTGTTACACCTATCGCCTAACCTACCTTGTAGTTTCTTTTTTCCATGATCGGGGAGTTGCTGGTTAATTTTGGGTTCCACTGGTGGAAGTTTTGGGTTAGAATAGAGGGTATTTGAAGAGACGGGTTTTGAAGATAGTTGATCTCAAGTGGGGGGATGCTCATGTATATATGTTTTCGTATTGTGATTGTATCCTTGTCTTGCATAAAAAACGGAAAAAATAGAATAAAGAGAATGCAAGCAAGTGTAGTTTGTTACAGCTAATCATCATTATAAATCAGCTCTAATGTCATATTATGGTAGTATTTCCGCCTTGTCCAGCAGGCGATGATTCCGTCTTTATAAATGGGTAGTTCTTATAAACCCGTAACATTTCTATCTCTCCTTTCTGTTATAAGTCTAGCTGTGCAATGAGGGCATTGTACATCTCAAGTGGGGGAAGGGAGATAGAAATGAGGTATTTGGTGAGATTATGTGCTAAATTGGCCCAAAATTTTAAATTTTTTAGCACATAATTTTGGTTCATTGATGATGAAGGCCGAGTTAATGCGACCTTCTTGCCTAGGTTGTGGAGATTATGAGGCAATACATTATATTTCATACGCATTAACTCGTGTATTATGAAGACCCCTTGACTTTTGACCCTCATTTTTACCTTATAGGATTTGAATGCGACTATTGACGAGGAGATTGTGGACTTAATAAACTATTTGTTTTGTGTTTTTATTTAACAACAATTAAATGTGCATCCCATATCTTTATCCTACCCTATATCATTCTCTTAACCCTTGGTTTTACTCGAATGAGGGAATTGAATGCAATCATAAATGTCTATTCCGTTGTTACGGATATGTATGTGTGGTTTTATCGCTGTTGTTGGTGTAACGCTTTTGGTTAAAATTGTATTAAAAGAATAATTTACCCCGTAAGCCTTTGTGTTGTGTCAACCCATTTGCCTTTTTAAACAGTTGCATCTAGACTTTAGTGGTGGAGATTAGTATCATTGCCAAGCTTATGATTATAATACTCGCCATGACTGAGCAGTTGAGTGATCATCAAAAATAAAACACATAGATTAGTGAGAGTATGAGTGTGATTCGTTTTTCCTTGTCATGGGGTGCTCGCTTTGGAATTTTCTAGCATAGGTAATTTTTTAATTCAGGTCTTCCTGGATAACTAGGGAAATATCTTTTTGAGAATTATTTAAAAGGTTCTACTTAAGGGCAAGTAGAAGTCAAATGGGAAGATATTTGATAACATCAAATATTTAATACTTTTTCATATTAAATTTCCATGTTTATTGCCTTGCTTTATATCAATTTTATATGAATTCGATACTTAATTCATTTATTTTGTGAATTCAGGTAATTAGAGGCATTGGAATAGAAAATGGTGCATTATGACCAAATTTAGTACCAATACTAATTTATTTAGTAGAGGTACTAAAATTAATGGGGGGCTACTAAAATTCTTAGGATGTAGCTCAAGAGCCAAATGAAGAATAGTATCACTACTATATTATTTAGTAGGGTTACTATATTTTTAATGATCATTGATGTCGAATTGGAAGCTTAGAAGATATTACAGTGTAACGTCCCGCAGGAGTTACGCCGTAATCAATTATTAATTACGAAGATTTGGTGCTGACGAGGCATTACGGCGTAACGTCCCGCAATAGTTACGCCGTAAAATATTACTCCCTCCGTCCCTAAATAAGTGTTCACATTTGACTTTTGAAGTCATTCTTTTACAACTTTGACCTTAACTATTTCTTTTTGTGCTATATAATACTTAATGCAAAATATATGAATCGATTGAGTTTTAAATGTATTTTTCATTGATATAATTTTCACTAATTATTATATAACACAAACAAAATAATTTGAGGTCAAAGTTGATGAAAAAAGACTTTAAAAATCAATTGTGGACACTTATTTATGGACAGATGGAGCATTAGGGAAAAGATATTTATGTTGACTAAGGGTTACGGCGTAACGTGACGAGTTAATTACGCCATAAACAAATTTATCATTAAAAGAAGGAATGCCGCGTCAAATAGATTACGGCGTAACGTGGTCGATGCCGTTACGCCGTAATGATGAGTCATCACAAGGTCCAATGATGTGCAAATTCCATGAAGTTTCAGTAAATAAAATATAAAAGTGCACAAAGATGAGGGGCTAATTTTGTACTTTTGCCAAACTTTAATTTAGTATAAATATATCATTCATGTGAATGATATAATTCATTCTCACTCGATGGTAAAAGGTCGACGGCTAGAAAAGCAGAAAAAAAGAGGGAGCATCTTTCCTGCTTGCTTGGGTGTAGGGGTTTGTTATGGCGTTCGATTAGAGGATCGAGAGCATTAATTCAGCACAGTTTGTAATCATACTTCAATTTATTTTGGTCAAATATAATTCCTCATATTATTTTGATTGAGTAGATCATGCTGGTTAATTTATTGTTGCTATGTTATTAATTGTGCTTTATTATTTGTTCTTGGCATTTAATTATTTAATTATCTTTTGATTTATTAAGTTATGATCTTGTTGTTTTATCGTTTTTTTTATTATTTTATGTAGCGCGTTTAAGTGATCCTTGTGCCCTTAGTAAGTATTAAGTTGAGGTTGTGAGATCTCTTGTGTATCGTGACTTACGACACCAAATGATTTCTATTCTTCCAACTGAAGGACCAATCTTCATTGGTGGGTCGACCAATGACCCCTTAACATTAATACCCAGTTAGGAGTGCAAGCTAATATGGAGACCACCTACTTAGGATTAAGCGTATCTCATAAGATAAGTGGCTTTAAGATTGTGACAATACATTGCACTAGAGATCATTATAATTAAATGTGTTCATCCTTCCTAGTTGTCCACCACTATACCAATTCCCTTTTCAACAAGAAAGGCTTACCACCAAAACAATTCAACAATAATCTCAAACAACTCAAACATGTTTTCTTTCCTGGTTTCTTAGGTATAATATAAAAATCAATTAGACGATTAGAGACACAAACCGTTCTTTGGTTCGACACCCGTACTTACCAATCACTACACTATACACGATAGGGTACACTACTCTTTAGTATGTAGGAATAGTCAAAGTAGTTAGGGTTTTATAATCGTAAAACCTGACGTAGTTTTTATTTAAAAGAAATAACGCATCAACCAGAAATGGTTGTTAAGATGCAACGATGTGCCAACCGAACTTTAGGATCCCTGATCTTTGTTACGCTCGTGCTTCCAACAGCAAACTCGCTGTCCCCAATATTTGGCTAAAATCTCCTCCAATCATCCTCAGTCTTAACTGGCAGTGCATGCTGCATACTCAGCTTAGTGTGATCATCCAATGAATCCCCTTCAGACTACAACCTAAATCTCCATCCCAA
>BQNB010163324.1:0-14455 GCA_026074375.1 Tanacetum coccineum | reverse complement strand
ACCATGATTCATCACTCATGTACTTCCATCTCATACACATATAAAACACATAAAACATATAATGACACACATAAACTAAATTATACAAGTTTTAACTAACCTGCTAAAATCTCATTTGTCACAACTATACCAAGCATAAAATTGGCGGGATAGATATATATACAAAGAGTATTTAGGGTTTTGACTCTATAAAAGCAGTAAAGATAGGATGAGAGTAATGATGTAATCATAGATTTTCTGCAGGTTTACAACTAAATTACAAATTTTAAATATTTCACATTTTATTTTTCAAAAATACTTGAAAAAAATTCGAATTTTTACATAGCTGGAGATGCGACGCCGTCGGGTGTTAATCCCGACGCCGTCTCCAGGCACTGTGAAAAATTCTTCTTCGTTTTTAATGAGAAATTTCCTGCACACAATTTTATTAGTCAAATTTGAAAAAAGCACTGCATAAAAACCTAAAATTAATCATTACAATCATATGACCCGAAAATGACGCGAATTAATCTAAACAATTTATTTATTATGTTTGAATTTGGTTCTTATAAACAGGATATATTCCCCTACACTTATTTTATGCAAAATACATTTGATTGAAAATAAGACGAAGTTATAAACAAAACAAAACATGATTACAAAGTGATTCAAACATAAAAGAATAAATGAAAAGAATTAAAACACACGACACTCCAAATATGTGAGAAAAATAAACAATAGGTTTCCTCCCAAGAAGCGCTTTTTTTATTTACGAGTCTTATAGCTAGACTCGAAGTCACAAGTCCTTACGTGACTTCATGAATGGTCACATGTCCACGAATGAGCCATTCTTTCATACTTTTATCCACTTGGTATTCGGGACCTTGGTCCAAACAATTCATATACATAAATTTCTTCTTTTCGTACGCATTCTTGAACACGTTAGTTAGATCACTTTGACTTAGCACAAAGATGGGTGAAATCTTACTCCATGAAACATGCCTCCAATGTTTAAACCTAAGTATAGTACGGGGCATTTGGAATGTGTAATTATCAAAGATCCTATTGAAAGACATTAATCCCTTAGCACAATCATATTCGAGTTTAGTGATTTTCCTAAAGGGTTTGCCCATAACGACTTCAGCTTTATTTATTAGAATAAACTCTCCTATGTCTTCCAAGACCAAAAAATCCGTGAATGTAGGTGAAGCTGCCTATAAACACATAGACGTCCCTAACAACCGGCTACTAAGTTTTTCCATGTACTTTCTAATTCTTCTACCATTATAGTGTTGTAGGCTTTACGCGTGATAATGTTTATTGGTAAGAAAGGGTCAAAGTATGCTACAAACTTCCTAAATCCGATCATACATTGGAATGCCAGGTCATCCTCGTCGAAACTATTAATTGCCCTTTCACAGCATAGCATTCCAACATTCTCATACTCAATCAATTCATTAAGCACTTCACCGTCTTCCTAATCATTATCTGAATGAGGAAAGGGAGAGACAAGAGGTGTGTCTACCGATTCATCATCGGACTCAAGTTCATTCATATCGGTCTCATTAGGATGATTGGTGAAGTTGTTAAGAAATTGTTCAATACTCTCTAAGCGAGAGTTGAAAAAGGCCGAAATAATCATGGAGCTCTTGGACGGCTATTACGCGCAGCGCGGCTGCTAGGACATGGCGATTATTGGGTGGTGGATTCGCGTTCTCCATAGCGAAGAATGGAATAGTCATTGAAAATGATGAACAAACGCACAAAGAAAAGATAGACTACAAGAAAGCTAATATACTAGAATTAAAATTCTCACTTGATAGGAATCAAGCTAGTAGAACTAAGTTAAACAATTATCGAAACCTACCTATTCCCCATGCAGTAGCGCCAGAAACTTGATGTGGGTGTCGTTAAGGACCTCTACAAGAAGTTTTACCGCTCCTTAGGCAGTGTACCTAATCGTTGCAGTGTAGTATAAGCAAGACTCGAGGGTTGTTATCGTTCTCTAGGGGAATAGGTTGGGAAGGCTTGATCATGGTCTAATGGAATTCTAGAGGTTAAGAGAAGATTCTTTTTGTGTTTTTATATTTTATGAAAGCAGGTAAATCTATCGTTTGAGAGGTTGGTTTGTTTAACTAATAACTAAACTAATCAATATCTAAACTACTAGTGATAACTTTGTTATAAACAAATGTATTTACCTAATCATGCACTACTCCTCAGATTGCTTCTCCTAGATCTGTTGCTTTGTCACACTTGTGATGATCTGTGTAAGTATTTCCTAAGTCATGAACGGATTACACGAACTCGCCGTCTATTTAATATTCTGTTAAGGCAATGCACAAGTATGGTAGTATGAAGACTATTAAAAGGCCCCTAAGAGATATTAAATGCATGTAAAATATCTTAAGAGGGATCAACCATATAATGGGTAAGGTAGTATGAAGATTGTTATCGATGGTATCCTTTCTACACACTCGCGTTTCCCTAGACATGTCAATAGCGATACAGACAAAAGCTGGTTTTCTTAAGCCTAATGCGCACATTCATCAACTAGAAGCAACATCAAAAGGATCTACAACCTAAGTTTCATGCAATCATAGATAAATACAAAGGAGGGGTTTAGCCTTGCATGTTATAAAGAAAGCAAGAAGATAAATCAATCAAACAACACATAGACATATTGAATGATTAATGGTAAATAACCTAACTTCATTAAAACATGGATTCAAGGTAGTACAATAGGGTTTTGATACCCTAAAAACGACCTACAAAGCTGCTAGAATGACTAGGGTTCATCTCCCAAGGTTTATACAAAGTTACATACTTAAAACCCTAAAAATGGTTTTATATTTATAGAGATATCGACGCGACGGCGTCACTTAGAAATCCTGACGCTGTAGCCACGTAGATGATTCTAGATCCTCTTTAAGTCAGCCGCGTCCTGACGCCGTCGCGAAATTCCTGACGCCATCACTAGATAGATCACGACGGTGTAGCTTTATGCCTGCGACGTCGTCTCCACGCACTGTATGCATAAATATTCAAGGGATTTGGTGTAGGTTTGTAATCTTTTCCGTTTCTTCTCCAAATGATCCCAAGTCACGTGTATTTCCTCCAAAAGCCATCCAAGTGCTAAAAACCTGAAAACAATTGATTAAGCATGTAATCTGGGCATATTTGCATGATTTATGGGGTTAAATGACCTCGAAATGATGTATAAAATGACACCTCATCAATTACAACATAAAAAGGAGAGTTTTCTGAATAACAAACCATTAAAGAATCAAAATGTTCCTGAAATTCTAGATTTTTTCAAAATCAATGAATGGAAAGCTAGGCTAGATGCAAAAGATGTCTCAATTGCTAATTTGAGAAAACATATTGAGAGTTTAAAATGAAAGAATGTTGTTGAAAAAGATGTTCGACTAAATAATCCCAATGTTATTGCTCTCGGAATGTTTAAGATTGATTTTGAACCTCTAGCTCCTAAAGTATTGAACAATAAGGATGCTCACATAGACTATATTAAGCACTCTCAGGAACATGTTGGCACTCTTTGTGAAATAGTCAAACACGCTAGAAAGATAGTAATTTAGACTCTGTCTGTTAGATTGTTCAATGAATTCAGGTGGTGCTAGTTTATGTTAAAGCTCCATGCCATGGTTTAACAAAACATAGTGAGAAATTGGTTGTTGTCACACCATTGAACAAAAACAAGAAAGTTAGGTTTGCAGAAACTGCCACATCATCTAGTAATACCCAAAAAACAGGTAGATTTCTACAAAACACAAGATTCTAACAAACCTGTGTTGCCTTCCACAGGAATGAAGAGTTCTATTAGTACTAGCAAATCACAGCCTTCAGGCAATACCAAGAAAAATAGGATCTCGCAAACAACAAGTAGCAACCCAAAGAATAAAGTAGAAGACCACGCTAGGAGCGTTAAGTCTAGTTCAAATAAAAAGAATCGTGTTGTTGAACCATTTTGTGATGTGAATGTTAAGCATACAAAGTTAAATGCGAATTCTAAAGTAATTTTTGTTAAATCTAATAAATGTATGTTTGATGTAAATCATGATATGTGCTTTCTTGAATTTGTTAATGATGTAAATGTGTGTTCTAAATCTAAATCTGTTAAGAAGAGCAAAAACAAGAATATCTGGAAACTAACTAGAAAAGTGTTCACTGATATTGGTTTTAGGTGGAAACCTACAGGACGGACCTTAACTATAGTTGGAAATATGTGCCCTTTAACTGTGATCACCTCCATTAATGTAGTGCCTCTTAAGGAAACCACTTCAAAATAAGTAATTACACAAAATCCAAAGGTTAAGGTTTATATCATGAGACCCAAAGTAATAAAAACTGTAGGTTCGTGTAGCAAATCTAAGATCATATAATCTAGGATTTCTAACAACTCGAAACCCAATCAATCTTGGGGATCCAATGCTTTAGATGTTCCATCTTCTTATCTTATCGATTTCATGTTGTCCAAATTGCTCTTTGGTATTTAGACTCCGGATGCTCCAAGCATATGACAAGGAACCGCTCTCAGCTCATCAACTTTGTTCACAAATTTCTGGGTACTGTCAGATTCAGAAACGATCAGATTGCAAAGATTATGGGCTATGGAGACAATCATATGGGAAAAGTTACAATTTCTTGGGTTTACTATGTGGAAGGGTTAAGACACAACTTATTTTCCATTGGCCAATTTTGTAATTCCGATCTCGAGGTCGCTTTTCGTAAACACACCTGTTACATTCGTGACTTAGAAGGTGTTGACCTACTCAAGGGATCAAGGGGCTCAAATTATACACTTTGTCTTTGGATGATATGATGTTGTCCTCTCCTATTTGTCTCTTGTCTAAAGCCTCAAAGACAAACTCTTGGTTATAGCATTAAAGGTTATCACATTTGAACTTTGACTGTATCACTATTTTAGCCAAACAAGGACTGGTTTGCGGGCTGCCCAGATTAAAGTTTTAGAAAGATCACTTATGTTCTGCCTATGCTCTAGGTAAAAGAAAGAAACAATCCTACAAACCCAAAGCTGAAGACTCAATTCAAGAAAACCTTTATTTGTTGCACATGAACCTTTGCAGGCCAATAAGGATTCAAAGTATCAATAGACAAAAATATATATTGGTTATTCTTGATGACTATTCTTGGTTTACGTGGGTCAAATTTCTACCATCAAAGGATGAAGTTCGACAGTTCATGATTAAATTTCTCAAAATGATTCAAGTCGTCTCAATGCAACAGTCCAAAATATCCAAACAGATAATGGTACAAAATTTCTCAATCAGACCTTAAGAGCTTACTATGAAGATGTCGGGATCTCACACCAAACATCGGTTGCTCACACTCCGTAACAGAACGACGTTGTCGAAAGACAGAATCGAACTTTAGTGGAAGCTGCTTGCACCATGTTGATATTTTCTAAGGCTCTGCTATTTCTCTAGTCAAAGGTTGTTGCGACTGCTTGTTTCACTCAAAACTGATCATTAATCCGAAAACGTCACAACAAAACACCGTATGAACTTCTCCATAACAAGAAACCTGACTTATCTTATCTTCATGTTTTGGTGCTCTTTTTTATCCCACCAATGATAGTGAAGATCTTGGCAAGTTAAAACCTAAAGCAGATATTGGAATCTTCGTCGGTTATGCTCCTGCAAAGAAGGCGTTCCAGATCTACAACAAGAGGACCCGTCTAATCACTGAAACTATTCATGTTGATTTTGATGAGCTGACAACTATGGCTTCTGAACAATTTAGTTTAGGACCCAGGCCTCAACTCGTGACTCCTAGGACACTCAGTTCAGGACTCATACCAAATCCTCCTTCTCCAACACTGTATGTACCACCAACAAAGAAGGACTGGGATACGTTGTTTTAACCAATGTTTGATGAGTACTTCAATCCTCCACCTAGTGTTGCTTCTCCAGTTCCTGCGGCTGCTACACCAAGACCTGCTGATTTAACCAGTTCACCTTTCTCAATTCTAGTTGATCAAGTTGCACTATCTCTAAACACTTTACAAACTCCTCCAGAATCACAATCCCCAGTTGCTTCTCCCGGTGTTGTAGAATAGTTTCATGATATTGAAGTTGCACATCTAGATAACGATCCCTTCTTTGGTGTTCCAATTCCAGAACTAGATTTTGAAGAATCTTCTTTAATGGATGCTATTCCAACTAATGTGCACATAGTTAATCAACCACCTGAACACCTCAGTAAATGGAGTAAGGGTTATTTATTGGATAATGTAATTGGCAATCCCTCATGACCTGTCTCTACAAGACATCAACTATAAAATAAAGCCATGTTTTGCTACTTTGATGCTTTCCTTTCTTCCGTTAAACCAAAGAATTATAAAGAAGTTTTGAAAGAATGATGTTAGATCGAATCCATGCAAGAAAAATTAAATGAGTTTGAACATCTTGAAGTTTGGGAGCTCGTTCCTCATCCAGATTATGACATGATAATCACTTTGAAGTTGATCTTTAAGGTGAAACTCGATGAACTGGGAGCTGTCTTGAAAAACAAGGATTAGTTAGTAGCAAGGGGATATCGTCAAGAGGAAGGGATCAATTTTGAAGAATATTTTGCACCGGTTGCTCGATTAGAGGCTATAAGAATCTTTATTGCATATGCCGCTCATAAGAACATGATAGTCTATCAAATGTATGTCAAGACTATGTTCTTAAATGGTATACTACGTGAAGAAGTCTACGTTAGTCAACCAGACGGATTTATAGATCAAGATAACCCCAACCAGTCTACAAGCTAAAGAAAGCTCTTTACGGGCTAAAGCAGGCTCTACGGGCTTGTATGATTTGTTATCATCATTTCTACTATTCCAAAAGTTCTCCAAAGTCATAGTTGATCCTACATTACTTACTCAAAAAGAAGGCAACGATATCTTACTAGTACAAATCTATGTGGATGATATAATTTTTGCTTCAGCTGATCCTGCACTCTGTGAAACATTTTCTATAATAACGTGTTCAAAATTTAAGATGTCAATGATGGGCAAAATGTCCCAGAGGCATCTTTCTTAACCAATCCAAATATGCTCTTAAGATAATTAAAAAATATGGTATGAAAACCAGTGGATACTCCCATGGTGGAGAAATCCAAACTTGATGCAGATCCACAAGGGAAAGAAGTTGATCCCACACGTTATTGTGAAATGATTGGCTCCCTTATGTATCTGACTACCAGTCGACCAGACCTTGTATTTAATGTGTGCATGTGTGCCCGGTATCAAGCAAAGCCTACCAAAAAGCACTTACTTACAGTTAAATGAATCATTCGATACCTACGAGGAACCATTAATATGGGTCTATAGTATTCGAAGGATTCCTGTATTGCACTAACAGCTTTTGCAGATGCTGATCATGCTGGTTGCCAAGATACCAGAAGAAGTACATCTGGAAGTATGCATCTTTTGGGTGACAAATTAGTCAGTTGGTCGTCTAAGAAACAAAAGAGCATCGGCATATCCAGTATAGAAGCTGAATACATTTCCTTGTCAGGATGTTGTTCTCAAATACTTTGGATGAGATAACAATTAACTGACTATGGCCTTGGGTTCAACAAAATACCTCTGTACTGTGATAACAAAAGTGCCATTGGTTTATTTTGTAACAACGTTCAACATTCTCGATCCTAGCATATTGACATCAAATACCACTTCATCAAGGAGCAAGTGGAAAATGTGGTGGTTGAGGTATACTTCGTTAGAACAGAACATCAGCTGGCAGATATCTTTACTAAGGCATTGGGACGAGAAAGACTTGATATTCTTATCAACAAGCTTGGAATGAGAAGTTACAGGCAGAAAAAGAAGAAGAGTGATGGTGGTACGCCTTCTTGTATCCTATGTAAATACAAAAAATAAGAAAAACCCAAAAAGATTCTCATTTTTATAAAAAATTACAAAAATAAAATATAAAATATAAAACCCATAAAAAGAAAATAGAAAATAAAAAAATCAGAAAATACAAAAATATGTTTTTCATGACATGTCTTCTGAAATGATAATATTTACGGCTTTAAAAATGTCATTCAATAATGATACGAAGCTGTAAATAAAGTTTGAGCAGAAGTTCAAAATGTATTCAAAACATGTCATTGGTTTGGTATTATTTTAGATAGCAGTCTGGTCTTCATTTTAAAGGCAAGTATTTTGCCAAAAAGAAAACTTGACCTCACAACAGGAAATAACTTTCTAGGGTATGAATTACTTCATATTCATACAAAGGCTTGTGTATACTTTGCTATACAACCCGTTCTTTCTATCAAATAAGTGTATGTGTCAGTGCGTTTATTTATGTCAAACAAAAGAAATCTTGTTTTTATTGGTGGTGTACTTCACAAACAATTAATCATCTCAGTATCTCTTCTACAAAAGATTTTTAAAAGAATTTTATATCACTCAAACAATGTCTACAACTCTTTAAATAGAAAACGGGATATTATTTGAGGGGGTGAAATGTTCAAATTCTTTCAAAAATGATCTTTCAAAAGTCATCTCAGAATAAAAGGAAAAATTTTCTAAACAATAACGGGTCATCATTTAAAGGGGAGTTAATGTATTTTAACTCAAATGGGCTTAAAATGTTATTTGTTTTATTTTAGGGACTAAATAGCAAAATCTAGGACTTAGAAACTAAGTTAGCAACTTAAGGGACTTAATGTGTCATTTCTATAACATGTTTATACTCAATGTTAAGCTTAAAATAAATTTAGAAAGAGTTGTAAAATTGAGGGGTCATTCCTGCCCATGTGTGAACTTTGGCCGGTTATCCCAGTTTACAAACAACACATTCCTTACAAAACTCAAAAACTAAACATACACTTTCCCTCTCCTTACACATTTCGCACGCATCATAGTCAAAAATCAAAACTCATTTTCAAGATCTAAGGTACACTTCAATACATTTATAATCCCTTTAACATTACTTTCTCAAAAGGAATTGGATTAAAACTTGTTAAATGACTCAAAATGACTTAAATTCGAATTAGGGTTCATAAGATCCAAGTTGAGGGTTAGTCTAATTATTGTTAGGGGGTTTACTTATTAGGGTGCATCTAAGACTAGTCTAAAACAGTTTTTGATAATTCCTAACCGTTTGAGAGTTAGATCGAATATTATATGTTGAATGATGCAAAACATGTTAGACTTGGATGATTGTAAGTGGGTTTGTGTTTATTAGCATCATTGTTTCATTCTTATACCCTAGTAAACTATTTTTTTTTCTCTTAGGATCTCTTTCGCTTAGAAATGTTCCGTCATAGGTGTGAAAATCTTTAACATGGTATTATGGATGTTTGTGTGATGTGCTACAATTGTTGGTTAACTATTATGATATACTTAGTGTATGTTCCTTGCCTCCTAGATGTCCCTTATTCCATTTTCTTTGTGTTCTTCCTTGTATTTGCTCAAAAAATAACTTGGTATGCTCAATTGTTGGTTAAATCTTCTTGTTATCAATTCTGTGTTATTCTTGAATAATATTTGTGTGATTATGTACGATTTCTGGTTGAATGAATGTGTATATCGCATTGGTTTGGATAAACTTGTGTTAAATTGTTATGAATGGTGCGAAATATATTAGATCATGCCTCTACGAAACATTTATGATCATGCCTATGTGAAACATGTATAATCTTATCTATGCGAAATATGTTCATCCTTAATCATGCGAAACATGTCAGGTTTTGACTGTGCGAAATATGTAAAGCATGTCTGTGCAAAATGTGTTTATATGTCATATTGTATGCGAAACATGACAGGTGTAATATTCCATGCAAAATATTTCATTTTTATGAAAAGAAACTCTGCCCAAATTTTTTAAAATTCGTGTGAAACATGTCTGTTATGTTATATTGCATCATATGTCATGATTGAATTTGTGTTAGTTTCCCTCTGATTGAAAGTTTGATCTGGGTTGACTTTAACCTGTCAGTTGACTTTTATTAGTTGACTTTGACCATTAATCAGGGTTGACTTTCCTCACTCAGTGTATTAACACAGACTTAAGTGCATGAAACCTAAACACAGTCTTCAGATGAATCAATCACATATTCAAGGATAATTAATCAATTTAGTAATATATATCTGATGTGTATATAAACTGTATTGGATAATTCTCAAAGTAGAATCATGAATCTAGAGGAAATTTAACAAGCTGCTCGTGAAGAGAAATGGGTTCCCAAAGCTGACAGAGTCAAGATCAGTTCCACAAACATGAGGATTGATCCCACTATGGCACCAAAGGAAGAGACATACCAAGTCATCTTTGACGTGATCAAGAACACTTCCTTCTACAAGGCTTTCCTTGCCTCTGCTGATGTGCTAGAAATCTACATGCAATAATTTTGGTTCACAGTCACTAAGGTCAAGAACACCAATTTCTAAGAGTTTAAGCTGGCAAACAAGAAGTGTCTAGTTGATGTTGAGGTGTTCCGCCAGGCTCTCGACATTTACCTAAAAGTTCTAGGAAAAGAGTTCATTGTACCTCCATATGAAGAGGAACTACTTACCTTTCTCATTGGACTTGGTTACAAGGGAGTTCTGACTCATCTGCCATAAATATTCATTGATCATATGCACCAAGCTTAGAGAACCCTAGTATCCATCATCAAAAAGTGCCTTTCTGGGAAGACAACTAGCAATGACATACTTCATCAATCTAGAGTTGCTATAATATGGGGCATGTTCCACAAGAAGTATGTTGACTATGCTGAATTGATTTGGGAGGACTTCTCATATCAGATTGATAATAGACAGTTGAAGAAAAGCATACGTAAAATCATGCCTTATCCCCGGTTCATTAAAGTCATTATCAACCATTTCCTATCGATTCACTCATCCGTTCCCAAATAAATTCCCTTTGGTCTGCACATAATCAAAGATGACGATGTTCAGAGCCGAATGAAGTTTGTCAAAATTGGAGAAGATGTTCTAGAATATAGACAAGCAATTCCAGATGCAATGCAAACTGATGATATCAAGCAATCTAAGACATCAGATGTTCATCAAATACTCGGATGGCTTGATATCTCTAAAGAAAACCATAAGTAAAGGGTCACAATGCAAGAAGGCAGTTGTCTCTCTAAAGCTTGCAAGTGTTGAAGTCTCTGATGAATCTGACTCTGAACCTGCTATAAAACAAACTAGTAGTAGAAGAGTAATTACGAAGAAAGTCTCAATCTCTGCCAAGGACAACATCATTTTGGAACCAGATGCCACTTTAAAGTTAGCTAAATCTATAAGCTTGGCTGAGGCTGCAGAAGAGGAAGCAGCAAGTTAAGTCCATGCTACTCATGAAAAGATTGTGACAGAATCTAACCCCGAGCCTGCTAGAAGAAGACCATTGGGTATTGCCTTTAGAGATACCTCTAGTGTGTCAAAGAAGATGTCTCATGATCCATCTCAGAAGCTAAAGGGTGTTCAAACACTAACTCTTGAAGAACAACTTGCTACTGACACGATGCAAGCAGTTAAAGCCAGCAGAAAGTCCAACAGAAGTCAAGCACTTACTAGAGGCCCAAGTGAAGGAACTAGTGTTTCACCGAGGGTTTCTAATAAGTCAACAGTCATCCCTGCTACCTCAAGTGAAGGAACTGGTACTAAACCAGGGGTTCTCGGTAAGGAAAAAGTAACTTCTAAAGCCAAAGTTGATGTCTTACTTGATTGGAGATTAGAAGAAGAGAGTGAATACTCTAAAGAAGAAAATGTTGATGAAGAGATTGATTGAGTGTATTTCGATGAAGACGAAGAAAAGAAAGATGATGATGATGATGACAAAGGTATCGATATTGAAGAGACTGACGATGAGGAAACTGATGATGAATTTGTGCGAGACGATGTGGACAAGGAGATAAAAGATGCTGAAGTTGCAGAATCTGGGAACGGTGATGAAGAAATTTTTGATACAGCAAAGGCAGATGCTAAAATGACAAAAAAAGTAAAGGATGATAACAAGAAAGCTAAACTTCCTACATCAAGCTCTAGCTTATTTGTATCTTCAGGTTTCGGTAATCAATTTCCTAACCTTTATTTTGATCAATCTACAGTTGGAACTCTTAAGGATTATGCAGATGCTAAAATTAACTCTTTATTGGATGTTCAAATCCAACAAGAGATACCATAGAGATCCAGTCTCCATCAATCCTCACTGTACCTGTTTTGGTGATCTCTGAGCCCGCATTTCTCTTACCAATACCAAAAATTCCTATAGTAACTTCGACAACAACACTTCCTCCTCCTCACTATGTATCCACCATATCACCTATTCTTGAACAAACAACAACACAAATCCCTACACCACCAATAACCATTGAAGCTCCACCAATCACCACCGTAGCTCCTGATGTTACAACGATTCTAGATCCACTCCCTGTTATCAGTCAAAGAGTATTTGTCCTGGAGAAAAATGTTCAAGAGCTCAAAGCGGTTGACCATACTACAACACTCCTTACTTTACTAAGATCTGAAATACCTTCAGCTGTAAATGCATATCTTGGATCCATTCTGGGAGATGCACTTCAAAAGGTGCTTCAGAAACATACTGAAGAACTTATACAGCAATATCCTCAGCCAGTTAGTTACAAGGATGTGACTGAAGAGTCAGTGCAAGCAAACGTTATTACCGAGGTCAAGAATCTATTGCCACTGTTTCTACCAAAGGCAGTATATGACTTTGCTACTCTTGTGATTCAAAGCACAATAAAGAAAGTACTTGAAAAGACTCCAACAACATTAGCTCAATCTTCCCTTCAAGCTCAATCTTCTCTCAAGGCAGCAGAGTCATTATCAGATTATGAACTAAAGAATATTCTATTTGAAAAGATGGACAAAATCCGCTCCTATTTGACACATGATAAGCATCAAGCCTTATATGATTCTTTATTCAATTCATTGTGTCCTGATGATGTTATTGCACGTAGTCAAGTAGATCCAGAGAAAATTCGTAGAAAAAAAGATCGTGATGATGAAGACCCTTCAGCTAGACCAAACCAGGGTAAGAAGACCAAGAGAAGTAGATGTAAAACCCTGTATTTAAGGTCACTACTTATTCTGAATTAATAATTATTCCTTAAATTTTAAATAATTCATTTTATTATTTTAGTCGATTTTTATTGAAATCGTCAATTTTAAAACCCTCGCGAATCATACAATTTAAATTATCCGTTTTTATCAATCGAGAAACCAACGACTCCATATTAGGGCTTTGAGTGCCTAAATATTTTTATTTTTATAATATTTATCTTTCTTGTATTTTAAATTGCACCGAGACGAAAATCACGGTTTAAGAAAAAGCAACAAACTAAGGTAGGTAATTGGGCCCGAGATTAATAAGTATCATTAGTTAGGCAAAATTTAGTCCATGAAACCCCCCCCCCCTTTCCTAGGCCGGCGGCCCAAAGACACAAGACACACCCTTGTTTTATTTTTCTACCCATTAACACTTAAGGCCTCCTAATTATCCTAATTAAGCCCAAACTTAAACCTACTCTTCTTTTTTATTAACATCACACGACACACACATAACACAAATACAGGAAATCAATCGACAGACTCCTCTCTCCCCTTTCTTTTGTTCGACAGCCCCAAGAGAAAAACCACCATTCCACCTTTAAATCTCCACCAAATCCCATTCTTTTAACCTTAAATCATCACTACCATAAACCTTAATCATCCCTCACCAATAAAAATCATCATGCATGAAGTTATAAATCCTTGATTTCTTGAAGATTTTAGGTTTTAGGGTTTTTTCTTGATTCAAAGAAAAAGGGTTATCAAGGGATTGATTTTAGAAGGTTTTGGGTATATCAAAGAGTTTGGTTTTCTTTGGTTTTTACCTCTTGGTTTCGGCAGCCTACACGTCCCCTCTAGGGATCGTGTTTGATCTTTTCTTTAGCCCCATTGTAAGTTAATATACTCTTTAAGTTTCTTACTTTTCCTTGTTTTGAATTTGTGAAGTGTATGTTCTTAATTGTGATTTTTATAATCATGCTTGTACTTCTTATAGTTGATCTTGATGAATTAGTGTAAGTGGTGAAAAATGGTTGTTAGATAATGTACTTTGATGATTAGTGGCCTTGTGATGAATTAATTGAGGATTTGGAAGTACCTTGATTAAGTTTTGAAGTAAATTATAGGACTGTTTTGAAGTCAGCAGGTAAACGGAGCTTGTTCTCCAAAATTTTGGCCTTTACCCTATGAGATAATTTAATGGGTGAATGGATATAGGTCTTGGAATTATGAGATAGTTGGATTCTCAAGCAATTCCTCCGTAGGAGGGAGATATAGTCAAAATACGAACATGGGTCAATTCTGGATCTTCGATTAGAAAGCATGTTAATGTCAGGGTATTTGAACTAAAGGTTTAGGTTTTAAAGCTTGGGTCAATTCTAGACATCTTATAGAAGCTCTAGCACTTGGCCTCACATT
>BQNB010163322.1:0-14455 GCA_026074375.1 Tanacetum coccineum | reverse complement strand
AGCCGTAAGTTACCCCCGTATGGTCTTCCACCAACAAATCTCTTCAAGCTCCGCATGATCCTCCTTGTCTTTAATCTTTTGTCAATTGCCTGAATCATAGCTCTTGCATTTGCTTTGTCACGTTGGCTCCAAAAAGTCTGAGGCATATACTTCATTCTGATTCCCTTGAGGCGATCATTCAGAGCAGTCCAAACATCATCGAGAGTACCATCGCTAAACTTGTGTAGTTCATCAATGCGCATCAATCTGTTCTTCTTGTCTTTGTTCTCATAGATGAATCCTCTGGGATCGGAGTATGGTGTGTAAGCGTCTCTTCTTCTCAAATTTGATATGTACGTGTCAGGCTAGAAATGCGAGAATCTCCTTCTCAAGAGGTGGTTCTTCAAACTTCTTATTACCGACTTTAGGACAAATTTGAAGAATATCTCTGAATTGATCAAGATTGAGAATGTGCTTTTTGTTGTTCATCTTGAATCTAACAGATCGGTTATGAATATAAGTAGAGGCCCAGAATTCTTGCATATAGATTTCTGGAACATCAGCAGAGACTTGGAATGCCTTATAGAAAGGAGTGAGCTTTAACACATCGTAGACTACTTGAAGAGTTGCTTCCTTTGATGTGACATCCGAGCTTAGACGAAGATTACATTTACCAATCTTAAGTCGGTTGTCAAGAGCAACTAAAGCATCATCCAAAGCAATCTGATCCGCCATTAAGATTTCCATGAGTCTGTTTAAGAAAGAGTAGGTGCAGTTTATAATGTGACACAATCATTCATGCATCAGAACCTTTATGACTTTTAGCACTTTGAAGATCAATCATCTTAGATAGACTAATAGCGTATGAGACAAAGGCACCTATTGTAACAACTAAGTTGAATGTAGTAGACCTTGGTTTTGTCAAGCTTTTAATGTCTATTTTAAACTAAGATACTTGTTTAATCTAACATTAGTTTGAAAAAAATTTGATCTTAAGTGTGTTATGTCAAAAAAACTGGTTAAGATTCGAAAGCTTTATCACTCGTTCGGTCCTTAAAGTATAACACTCGTTTGGTTCATGAAATACATTACTTGTTCGGTCCATAAAGTAAGAGCTCATTCGATCCTTATTATGATTCACTCATTCGGTCCACTTGGTTTCACACTCGTTCGGTCCACACTTGATTACGCTCGTTCGATCCACATTAAGATATACTCGTTCGGTCCACATTAAGATATACTCGTTCGGTCCATGATTATTTACACTCGTTCGACCCTCATTACTAATTACTCGTTCGGTCCTCTTTATTATTCACTCGTTCGGTCCACCTTAAACATTCTTTCGGTCCACATGTTGATTTACTCGTTCGGTTCTTTTGAACCAAGACTCGTTCGATTTATACATCTAAACACTCGTTCGATCCATACAGATAAAAGCTCGTTCGATCATTTTAAGGTTTGGACTCAATTTTACAATCATCACAAATATGTAAACCTTGATGTTTTCTTAATGGAACATTAACAGGAACATTTTAATAACAACTTATAATCTTTATGAGCTTATTGGATGAGGATTAATCTTTAACCGAGCAATATACACAATATAACTATTCAAACCGAGAACTCTAACACAAATGAGGTTAAGATAGGATAAGCATGATCCTAACATTAACATATGATTTTGACACGACAATCCCACACAAAACCCACAACTTTAATACATTATTTATCATTAACCTATATTTTTCGAGCACTAGATCAAACAAATAACACATTTAAATCATAACAATCAAAAAAATGTTTTAACATGATGTTCTACACTCTATGTTGACCAAAACCCCTCATTCAATTTGAGTTTTTACTAAGCCTTGATTTGAGAAACCCTAATTTTGATTTTTAGGGTTTATCGAAATCAAACCCTCATTAAAACATCATTCGAGAGAGATTTGTGTTCATTGGAGTGTAAGAAACACTTTATAATGAGTACCTTTTGCTTGAAATGATCTTGAGAAGAAGGATTAAAGGGTGCGTTTTGAGTGTGTGTGCGTGTGTGTGTTTTTGAGTGTGTGAAAGTGTGTGAACAGTGATAGGGACGGGGTGGAATGGGTAAGTTTTAAACCAAGATTTATTCTTAACACTTTTGGCCCCTCATGATTACTCAACTATTAATTTTGCCAATTAAGTTTTATAAGGTGTATTCAAGTTAAACAATTAGCACAAATAGTCCCTAATGTTTTATAATCTCTTACCTATAGACTTAATTACGCAAAATACATCCTAAAGGAATAAACAAATAACACATAAGGCACAAGCAAGCTAAACTTAATTAACTTACTAACAAGAGATATTCCGTTAATGTTTAAAAACCTTTTCCCTTTAAAAACTCATTTTATCATGACGAAATGATTTGACATTCTCTCACCCTCAAACAATGACCCGTTTTCTATTTAAAGAGCTGTAGTCGTTGTTTGAGAAGACAAATGTATCTTGAAAATTATTTTCAGATGATGGAATGATTTTATATGTGAAAAACAACAAACACCATGGTAAATAAGATTTCTCTTATTTATACTCATAAATGCACTGAAACGTACACTTATGGAAATATAGACAGCACGGGTTGTGATGCAAAGTAATCACAAGCCTTTGCATGGTCATAAAGTAGACCATGCCCGAGAATAAATTCCCGTTGAGAGGTCAAGTTTTCTTCTTGAAATACTTGCCTTTTAGATGATGATCGGGTTGCTATCTGAAATAATAGCAAGCCATTTGGCATGTTTTGAAAACATTAGAAACTTCTGCTCGAACTTCATTTACAGGCTCGTATCATTGTTGAATGACATTTCTAAGACCGTAAAATTTTTCCCGATTTTTAGAAGACATGCCATTGAAAAACTTCTTTTTGTATTTTTCTCATTTTTTAATTTTGTATTTTGTTTTTATAAAGGTTTTATAAAAATAAAAATAAAAATCTTTTTGTGTTTTTATGATTTTAAGTATTTACTTATTATACAGGATATTTGAATAGGTACCACCACTATTCATCAACTTCATCTGCCAATTGTTTCAGAGTATCCGGCGTAAAACTCCGCATTCCCAGCTTGTTGATAAGAAATTCAATTCTTTCTCGGCCAAGAGCTTTAGTGAAGATGTCCGCCAATTGATACTCCGTATTGACAAAGTAAAGTTCGATCACACCATTTTCAACATGCTCCTTGATGAAGTGAAATCTGATGTCTATATGCTTGGATCTGGAATGTTGAACGTTGTTGCAGCATAAGGCAATAGCGCTTTTGTTATCACAGTACATTGGAATTTTATTGAATCCAAAGCCATAGTCGGTAAGTTGTGATCTCATCCAAAGGACTTGAGCACAACAACCGGACAAAGCAATATATTCAGCTTCCGTACTGGATATCGCAGCGCTTTTCTGCCTTTTAGACGACCAGCTCACAAGTCTATCACCCAAAAGTTGTATACTACCAGATGTGCTACGGCGTGTATCTTGACAACCAGTATGATCCGCATCTGCAAATGCTGTTAGTGCAATGGAAGAATCCTTCGGATACCAAAGTCCCCGATGTACGGTTCCTTTTAGATACCGAAAGATCCTTTTTACCACATTTAAGTGCTTTTCGGTAGGCCGAGCCTGATACCGGGCACACATGCATATAACAAATTGTAGGTCAGGTCTGTAGGCTGTAAGATAAAGGAGGGTGCCAATCATACCGCGATAGTGTGACAGATCTACAGCTTTCCCTTTTTTATCCTCATCCAATTTGGATTTCTCCACCATGGGAGTATCCAATGGGTCACAAGATTCAAAGCCATATTTCTTTAGTGATTTAAGAGCATATTTTGATTGGTTTATGAATATGCCTCTAGGACTTTGAGAAATCTGTAGTCCTAAGAAAAATGAGATTTTACCCATCATCGACATCTTGAATTTTGAACACATGATTTTAGCGAATAGATCACAAAGTTCAGGAGTAGATGCAGCAAAGATAATGTCATCGACATATATTTGTACCAGCAGTAGTTCCTTGCCTTCTTTACGGATGAACAGAGTAGGATCCACTGAGCCTTTTGAGAAGTCATTGGATATCAAGAATGAAGACAACATATCATACCACGCGCGTGGAGCTTATTTTAACCCATAAAGAGCTTTCTTAAGCTTGCATACGTAGTTAGTTTTGTCAAGATCCACAAATCCGTCCGGTTGGCTAACATAAACCTCTTCCCGCAGATTACCATTCAGAAACGCAGTCTTCACATCCATTTGATAGACGACCAAGTTCATATGAGCAGCAAACGCTAGAAAAATTCATATAGCCTCTAATCTTGCAACCGAAGCGAATGACTCTTCAAAATCGATTCCTTCTTCTTGCCGATAACCACGAGCGACCAACCGAGCCTTATTTTTCAGAATACCTCCTAACTCATCATGCTTAACCTTATAGATCCACTTAAGAGTGATGACAAATGCTTTATCAGGAGGAGGAACAAGTTCCCAAACTTCAAGACGTTCAAATTCATGAAGTTCCTCTTGCATAGCTTCAATCCAACATGCTTGAGTTAATGCGTCTTTGTAGTTCTTAGGTTCGACTGATGTGAGAAAGGCATCATAGTAGCAGAATAAGGCTTGTTCATGGAGTTGTAGTCGTGTGGAAACTGGTCTGTCGAGAGCACCGATTATATTCTCAAGTGGGTGATCCTTAGTCCATTTGCTATTGTGTTTAGAAACTTAGTGATCGGGAGGCACAATTGTATGAATAACATCCGATGATGAGGATTGATCAAAAGCAACTTCTGGAATTGGAATACCAAAGTACGGATCATGACCCATATGTGCGACTTCAATTGTAACACCCCCAAATTGGGTCGCAGCGGAATAAGAGTCCGGGGCGTGTTACTTCTTAGATCAATAACACAAGATGTATAAAGAAACGACCAAAAAGTCGTTTAAAAACTGATACATTGGATTTTAACAAAGTATTTGTTACATAAGCATAAGCTGAAGCTTCACATTGTTCCACTTGTTCGCCGCAATATACAAGGTTTCTGCCATTACAGTTACGACAAAAAGGTAATGCTACAAAATCCTTAATGATGATATCCCAATGTCTTAACCACAATGTATCATCGTTTACCCTCTTGCTTACTGATCCCATGAAAAACAAGTGCTTTTAAAACGTTAGACCGAATAATGGTGGTGTAATTCATAGGTTTGATAAATCATATATTGTATAGGGACCACAGTTTGTTCCCAAGTGAATAATAATGAACAGATTGCATACGCATTATAAATGTAAATTACGATTGCTCTTAAGCATCATGTCAACTAAAGTTTGACGTGTTATGAATACCTAAGATTTAATGGCCTAACATTGCCGTGGATGTTCCTAACGCAAACATCCTATATGCGACAGTGGTATATGTTCGTTTGTCCAGTGATAGTAATCACCCGAATGGGGTTGTCAAACCAATAGATCTATTAATAACATTTGTCTGTCGACAATCCGCAATTAACAGAATTCATGATAATGGGCTCAGATATGGGTTATCTCGCTACTTAGCAAACACGTAATCATAACATGAAACACTTATATCCACTTTTGTGTCCTTTGTAAACATCTGCATGGTTTTTGATCACACCCAAAAACTTGTGTTATGTAAAACAAAAATACTTGTTAAAAATCGTGGGGCTATGAACTCACCTTGAGTGAGCAAATGCCATGATGTGTATCAACAAATTAATTATAAATATCTGAATAATGTAATTATAGTTATTCCTGGTAGGGTATTAGTTACTCCTGGTAGTGTTGTAGTTACTCCTGGTAGTGTTGTAGTTACTACTGGTAGTGTTGTAGTTACTCCTGGTAGTGTTGTAGTTACTCCTGGTAGTGTTGTAGTTACTACTGGTAGTGTTGTAGTTACTCCTGGTAGTGTTGTAGTTACTACTGGTAGTGTTGTAGTTACTCCTGGTAGTGTTGTAGTTACTACTGGTAGTGTTGTAGTTACTCCTGGTAGTGTTGTAGTTACTACTGGTAGTGTTGTAGTTACTCCTGGTAGTGTTGTAGTTACTCCTGGTAGTGTTGTAGTTACTACTGGTAGTGTTGTAGTTACTCCTGGTAGTGTTGTAGTTACTCCTGGTAGTGTTGTAGTTACTACTGGTAGTGTTGTAGTTACTCCTGGTAGTGTTGTAGTTACTACTGGTAGTGTTGTAGTTACTCCTGGTAGTGTTGTAGTTACTCCTGGTAGTGTTGTAGTTACTACTGGTAGTGTTGTAGTTACTCCTGGTAGTGTTGTAGTTATTACTGGTAGTGTTGTAGTTACTCCTGGTAGTGTTGTAGTTACTACTGGTAGTGTTGTAGTTACTCCTGGTAGTGTTGTAGTTACTACTGGTAGTGTTGTAGTTACTCCTGGTAGTGTTGTAGTTACTACTGGTAGTGTTGTAGTTACTCCTGGTAGTGTTGTAGTTACTACTGGTAGTGTTGTAGTTACTCCTGGTAGTGTTGTAGTTACTACTGGTAGTGTTGTAGTTACTCCTGGTAGTGTTGTAGTTACTCCTGGTAGTGTTGTAGTTACTACTGGTAGTTATAGTTTATTTTCTAAGTCTGACCCGACTATAATGACCCACTAAATCACATTTTCATGACTCGGGTTCTAAAGAGAATTTATGCGAAACGATATTTTGAACAACTTTCCAGTTCTGTCCGAGACCCGAAACTCGACCGAAATGGGCGAAAAAGCACTCGCATCAGATCTGATGCAGTGTATTAATTACCAAAAAGCCAGATTTTGCCCCCGCCTTACGACCCGTTATCACTCGCTTTTAGACTTAAAGAACCTCGCGGGGAAGTAAAACGACCTTCCGAACGACTTTCATGTTTCGGCCGAAGGCCGAAACGGACTCGAAAGTGCCGCAAATACCATCTTAAAATCCTTTTTCGCTCTCTAACTTTTCGTTTATAAATCCGTTTGAAAGTTTCTTACCTTTTCGAAATCGTCGTGATTCTAGACTACTTATAAAAATTAAAACTAATGTGTTTTATATCCGAATTTTGGACAGAATCTTTGGAGTGGACCTTGTTGATTCCATTTTTAATCCTTGCTTTATACCTTTACTACTTTATAGTTATCATTTTTACACCAATTTATGGTACAAAACTTCTCATCCCTTTTAACATCTATACCCAATTTCTTCTTACTTATTTAATAGTGTGAAATGATTTTTTAAGTAAAAACTCCATTTACATGTTAAAATCCTACATGGTGATTCAAGCTCAATAGAATATAACATATGCATAAAAAGAATATGAAAGAACACAAAGGGTTCTAGTATGACCTTATGGTGTATGATGATGATGATCATGTAATATAAACCTGTTTAGATAAAAATCCACCAAAGCTTGTTTCTTTTTTTTACACCAAAGGAAAACAACCTTAGTTTTCATTTAAAATAAACCTTAGCTTTCAAGTGAAAACCCATAGCTTCCCTTTTCTGAATTAAAGCTTGAATATGGTTAACCAATGCTTGGAAATATCTTAGAATGTCTTAGATATGATGTGTATAGGTGTGTATAGGTTGTATAAAATTTGGTATGGATTTGTTACAAAGGGTTGTTTGAGCCGTGGCCTAGTAGAGAGCCAAAGGGAGGGTTTTTGATCTTTTTGGTTAAGTGTTTTACTTGTATGAGTTCCTATCTCTAGTTATGCATGTATATAAGGAAAGTCTTTGTCATAAGGGTGCAATAGGTAGTCTTATACAGGTCATCATGGTCTTAAGGAAGACTTGTTGGTCAATAGAAGCTTGGTTGGCTATCTTTAATGCAAAGGTGAATGTTACAAAGACCTAGTTGTAAGATTTCTTTCTTTTTTCGTATTTAACTCTTTAATCCGGGACATATAGAGGAACATATATGATTATAAGTTTGTAAAATTTGACGTATTGGTATTAAATGTGGGTATTTGTTTGAAGGTAGAAAAGTTCTTGGTGGTTCGGGAGTGCCTTAAACGCAATTTATCGCGAAAACGTATACACTTGACGTATCGATAAAATAAAATGAACTCAAAGTTTAATAAATTAATCCTCAATCAATAAGTATTAACCCTTGCTTGATGTAAACATTTAATTGTTTGATGCCCGTTTACATCGAACGCTAATTTTTTGCTTACGCGATTTAGCTTTTTTAAAAATAACAAAAAACATTTTTTTTTTACGATTTTAAAGACAAATGTGTAAATACAAAGGTACATTGTGGAATTTATCGATGTCGTCAATGTCTTGAAAAACACAGGAGTGTTATAGACATCCCCGTTAAACAAGCTTTGTCCTCAAGGCTTCACAATGCTAGCATTGACGAACGTGTTTTCTGGTGAATGAGGTGTGTATTTCTTACGAATTGGTCTTCACGTTCCCACTCGTGAACTCAGGACCTGCTATTGGAGTTCCATCAAACCTTGACTAAATGGATTACTGGCTTCGCTTCATCCCGTTTAAATTCACCGGGCCCACTATTTCTAATGGTTTCCTCAACAAAATGAAGCTTGTCATCATAGATGAAGTCCATTCCAACGGAACGCTCAATGTTCGTCGGCATGACACTTTTTTAAGATTTAATACATGAAACGTATTATGAACTACCTGCTCATCTATTTTTGGAAGTTCAAGCTTGTAAAGAAACCTCTCAACTTTTTCTAACACCTTGTAATGGATCAAACATACCTAGGGTTTAACTTCCCCCGTTTTCCAAAACGTACGACCCCTTTCCAAGGCGAAATTTTAAGTATAACTTTATCCCGATCATGAATTCATTGGTTTGTTTTTTTTACCAAGGTCCCTACCACTCTTCAAGTCAGCGTAACTCTTCTGTCGATCACGAGTGGCTTGCATCCTTTTGCTTGATCTGGATTGATTTTCTCAGTGGTCTCTTGGAATTAGTTCTGGACCGCAGGATTTGAGCTTCTCCAACTTCAGTCCAAAAATAGGTGAAAGGACAACTTTTTACCATAAGTGCTCTCATAATGAGCAAGGCCTTGATTGCTAGCGTGATGTTATTGTTTATGAGAACTCGGACTATGGCAATGGTTAACCACAAACCCTTGCCAAAGTCGATCGCACAAGCACGCAGCATGTCCTCGAGAGTTTGAATGGTCCTCTCGCTTTGCCCGTCTGTTTGTGGATGGTACGCAGTACTCATATCCAAATTAGTACCAAGACGTTCTAGATAGTGACTCCAGAAATTGGCATGCGAATCTCGGGTACCCGATCACAAATATGATTTGAAGACAGGTATACATGTCTCGTGGACCACCTCCTTTAGGTACTTTCTTGCATGTTTGTCCAAAGATCAGGTCTCTCTCTATTGGTGTGATGAAGATCGCAGACTTAGTGAGTCGGTCAACGATCACCCAAATGGTGTCGTAGCCTTGAGACGTCTTAGGAAGCTTAGTGACGAAATCCATAGTGATGTTGTCCCATTTCCATTCGGGAATCTTAGGCTGTACCAACAATCCTGATGGTCTTTGATGTTCGGCCCAACTTGTCTACCCTTAGCACATGTCAAACACTTTCTAACTGTGGTGGCTCGGATTTGTCGGCTTTCATATTGGGCCACAAGTATAGCTTCTTCATATCTTGTACTTCTTGTCAGAAAAACGGATGTATAGAGTCTTTTTGATATTATGGGACTCGTGCATGATCACGTCGGAGATTGCCCATAAAAGGGTAGCCAACTCCTGCCAATTGAGGCATAGAGTTCTCATACGCACGATGGCTACAATTTTTCCCGTCTGGTTCGCCTTTGGATTTTAGCATTTTCAACACCAAACTTCCTCCAACATATTCATTCGTGATTGTTCTCTGTTTTTTAGTGCTTCAGTTTGAGCCATTCAAGATTTGTTTTGGAAGTCCAATAATAGTCATACACCAAGGCTAGTACTCTTAACGGTGGTTTCGTTCTTTCCTGCTTAATGCATCACGCAACGACAGTTGGCTTTGCCTGGGTGGAAAAAGAATATCGCAAATCGTATATCACTAAGTAACTCTAACCATTGGCGTTGATCTCTATGTTTAGTTCTTATGGTCATGAATGTGTTTTAAGCTCTTGTGATCAGTGAATAACACTGTACATTTGGTTCCGTAATAGATAGTGCCTCCAAATCTTGAGACGCGAACACTACTGCTACAAGTTCCAAATCATGAGTCGTATATGTTTTTTTTTATCATGATGTTTACTGGGTGATGCATAAGCATTCACTTTCCTTTGCATCAACACAGCGCCCAAAACCCTTCTTGAAGCATCGCAGTATGCGATGATGAATCTTCGCTCCTTTAGGGTAAGGCCAAGATTGTTGCACTGCACATCACTTCTGCTTTAAAAGTTGATAAGGATGCTTCTTGTTTATTTACCCCCAAACAAACTTGAACTTCTTTTTGAGTAAGACTTAGTCATTGTTCGTCTTTGAGATACCATTCAATCATCTTCGATAGTAAACCAAGCGCAAGACCAAAATTGAACAAATCTCGTTGGTGACTTTAGGAGATGTCCAATCTTTATGGTTCAATCTTGGCTGGTTCCGCATGAATTCCTTCGCACTTATCGATCTCGTGACCTTGGAAACTTGTACTTTTTCTAGGGATTCAAAAATTCCAATTTTGAAAAACTTGGATACAACTCCTCATTTCTTAAGCATTTCTCCAAGATTAGTTAGGTGCCATCTTCGTGTGCTGTTGCTTGTTTTTTGAATTATCAGATATCGTCAATAAGGACATCACGAATTTTATAGCCTGATATGGTTTGCATACCACGTTTCATAGTTCCCATGATGGCAGGGCGTTTGTCAAACCAACGGCATAAAACTTGAATTCGTATGGACGTAAACGAGGTCTGAAGGCTGTCTTCAGGGGGGGGAAAAAAAAAATGTCTTCTTCTCGAACCCTCAGTTGGTGATAACCTGATCTTAGGTCGATTTTGGTGGAAACTCGACACTTGGAGCTGATCAAATTAATCATCAATTCTTGGAAGGGAGAACGTGTTCATTCACCGTTAGTTTAGTCATTCCTGGTAATCTCAATGCACCTCCGGAATGAGCCGTATTTTTCTTGACCAAACAAGGACCGGAGCTCCCCTGGGCGAGGACTAGGTTCTTATAAAGCTTTGTCAGATAGTTCTTTAGGTTGACTCCGATACTCTTTCATTTTCCGAATGTGCAAATCGATAGGGCGCTCCGAGCTTCAGGCTGTTAGCACAGGTACCTAAATCAATTGGATCCACTTGTCGAGTCAGAGGAAGAACCCGGAAGTCATCAGGATAATACTTCAGGAAAGTCTTGACACTGTGGTCCGTTCTCAAGTCGCTTTTTCTTCAACTTGTCTTCAACCTTTTCTGTAGTAACATGTGCCTGAAAGATAAGAAACAACCTTTTTCATGTAATTAACTGAGGTTTTAGTGCACGAAATGATGTTTAATCGTGTCACATTTCCCTGGGTACTTCCATCACCGTGTATGATTAATGTTTTATTTCTCCAGGGGTTGAGTGGAAAAATCTTCTCGCGCACACACACAAATGAACGGTTGGTACTTCGCCAACCAATCATTACGATTATAGCATCAATCTACCAAGTTCTAAGGCATTAAGTTTACATTGAATTGGTGGTTTAGGCGGAACATTTAATGTGCAACCCTTAAGTAGAGTGTTTAACCCAATTATCCTCCCGTCAGCTAGTTCGACATCATAATAGTGATCTAGGGTAGATGGCGTGATGTTAATTTAGGAGCTAAATGTAGTAGACACAAAACTTTCAGATCGGACAACGTATCAAATAAGTATAAGCATAGCGGTTGTTTAAAGGAAACGTAACCGCAACGGACATTGTCTGGGTTTGCCCTTCATTTCCGACACATATACCTTAGCTGGAGCCCTGTATTCCCAGCTTGTTACCACGGTTGCCTTTGTGTTCTTCATCCTTGGCTTTCCTTCTTGAAGTGTCCTGAACTTCGCACTCAAAACAAGTAGGTTTCTGACCGATCCCGTTGCCCTTCTGGTTGTTATATGTTGTTGGCATTTCCCTGTAACATACCCCTACAGTCAGGGCGATGTGTCCATATTTGTTGCAGTATAACACACTTGGAGCACTCGGACCGTCTAGGGTGGTAATTGCATTTTGTGCATAGGGGTCTAGATCCCCATATTGTTTCTTATCACTGTTTCAAGCAGTGTATGCCTGTCGGTGTTCTGCCTTACTTATTTTGATGTTGTTGTGGTTTGATTGTTTCAGGAGTGTTTTGAACTTACTCTTGTTTTCAGCTTGTCTTCCTGCAATGTACTGACTCTCTTGTCCATATAGTTCTGTGGCCATTTCAATAGCCTCTGCATGGTCCTTGGTCATTTGAAGATTCGTGTTTCCATGGATCATCGTGGGCAAGTCACCGACATACCTTTCAATTTTGTCTGACTCCTCAGGGAACATCCTAACACACAGCAGTGCTAGTTCTTGAAAACGTTGGTTGTACTTGACCACATCAGTACCTATCACTTTCAAGTTCCACAATTCAGCCTCAAGCTTCTTCATTTCGTTTCTTGGACAATACTTGTCAGTCATCTTCTTCCTCAGATCGACCCAAGTCATTGCATATGCAACATCATGAGTAACAGTCATAACATGGGAATTCCACCATGTTTAGAGCACATGCTAAAGAGTACAAGTAGAAAATTTGATCTGATTTTCCACCGAGCAGTTGCTTATGCGGAAAACAGTCTCCATCCTTTCAAACCATTGGGTTAACTCAACCACTCCCTCAGTGCCCTTGAAATACAGAGGTTTGCACTTCATGAAATCCTGGTAAGTGCACTCTCTAGCAACGCGTTCAGATCCCCTGACACCCGTTCCTGAAGTATGGCTGTCAACGCCATTCCTGGTTGCGTCACGTGCGGCCAAAGCGGCACTAACACCTTGGTCAATCACTTGCTGGAGTTGAGGCATTAGTGACGTAGTGGTTGTGGTGATTGGGGGGCTGGTGTTGTTGTGATCGGTGTCTGACTTGTGGCTTGTTTAGGTGCCATTTCTTCAATCACAAGAAATATACAATATAAGTTGATTTCATATAAAATCATTACCATGAAATGACATTTATCCATGATAACTAAAGTGAGATCCAATTCACACAGTGAAATGTACCAGTGTATTGTAATTAAATGATATAACCAAATCGTTCATTCATTCATCACAATTCGATTATATACAATGACATAATACTTCCATTCCATTTATAACTGTAAAACATAACTTGATTGGTTCAGATACAAAATGATCATAGGTTACAAAATAGACATAACAGCCTAAAGCCTTACTAGCTGGGATTAAACCCGTAATACATAGTAGGCTAAATACAAAATGACTAGCCATAACAAAGTCTAATCTAAGAACTGCTAACAAGCATCCATTCTAGCAGTTCTAGCTGTGCAGGGCCCTCAGCGGGGTCTTGTTGTCCTTGTAATGCAGTAACTCACATGTAATGCCATTCATGTCCTGTAATAGCTGTTCACCTGCCCATGCATGGTTATGGTGGACCAGTCCCTGAAGTGGAATAATCTCTCTGAAGTGGAATCATCTCTCTTTGTAGTGTCTGCATAATAGTCAATGTCTGAATAATCTGCTGCTGTCGAGTATGATCAGCAGCTCTCAACTCTCTATCTCCTCACGCCTCATGCGGTCTGTCTCCAACAAATCTAAAATCGCTCTCTGTCTACTACGATCTGCTAACTGTAACTCTGTGATCTCTGACATCTGAGCATGAACTGTGGTGCGTAGTGACATAACCTCTACACGCGCAAGATCACTCGCATCTATAGATTTTCCCCAAGCCTCTCTAGACATCCTAGCCTCAGTCTCCATCAAAAGACGTGTATGTGCATGTGCACGTCTGTCTCTAAACTACATATTGACCCGACTGGCCAATAGCTGTCTTTGGCTCTGCTCATCGTCTAACATCGTGTAGATCTCATCTGTGTCTCGCCTAACCATAGACTCAAAATCTCTTATGTGTGTACCCAACTCTGTGTCAGTACTGACTAGAGCTCCCTATAGGGTCTCAACAATCTCATCCCATGAATCCATGATCCCATATCCAACATATCTCTCTGGGTCACGTCTGATCTCTCTGTCCATAGTGGCAACAAAGCCGTAATCTGCCCTAAGACCTCCAGCTGGTCTAGCAGCAGCAGCGGCGGAGCTCTCTCCTACCTCATAACTGGGACCAAGAGCTATACCTAACCTCTCCCGAGGTGGTAGGTTAACCTCGGGTCTATCCTCTCTACGACAGGCAGAGGGTAGTAACAATGGTGGTAATGAAGTAGGAGCTGATGTGGGCATGGGTGGGGGTGCATCTGGTCTGGTGGGGGAGAGTATGAAGGGTGACGGTAATGGTAGAGAATGGGAAGTAGCTGCAGCCTCAGCTCTCATCCGAATCGT
>BQNB010163321.1:0-11696 GCA_026074375.1 Tanacetum coccineum | reverse complement strand
TCGCATACCGATGTGGTAGTCATTTAAAGGGTGTAGGTAATAATAATAATAATAATAATAATAATAATAATAATAATAATAATAAGAACTGTGGGCTGATAAAAGATTACTGGACCATGGTCGTCTCGCATATCGATGTGGCAGTTTTCAAAAGAAGGCCCATAGTAAGAACAATAAATTCGAGACTGATAAAAGTTTACTGGACCATGATCGGCTCGCATACCGATGTGGTAGTTTTCAAAAAGGTTGAATATCTCCTGGTCGAAATAAAACTCTTGGACCATGGTCGGCTCGCATACCGATGTGGCAATTGTTTAAAGGACCAAAGGATAATAATGTTGCAATAATAATAATAAAGCCAAATTTTGACTTTGGGGTTATCTAAATAAAACTTTCGTCTCTGGACTCGTAGTTGAGTTGTTTCAGATGAAATAAAAAGGATAACCCCTAAATCATCTGAAATTAGAACCTTAATGTGGACCTTATTCTCACCATATCATCTCTTTAGGAAAGGATTTCAAACTAATTATGGTCTAAACCGGGTTTACTTTATATTAATAAGGATATAATTTACTTGTCAATAATAATAATAATAATAATAATAATAATAAAATCCTTAGAGGATTTAGGAATAAGGGAGCGAAAAGTGGCTTATGCGTACACAATTAGCATTTATGAGTAGTGTTAGCATCTAATCTTATATTTGACTATGATTTCGTTTTAAGCTTAGTTTTGGGATTGCGAAAAGTTGAGGATGATGAACTTCCATTCTTAAAGCCTTGTTAAATAAATTTTATAAAATTTTATCTTAGTATTTATTTGAATAAGTAGTTAAAACGGGGGTGCTTGCGAATTAAATGACTTTTGAACCTTCTTAAATGGACATTTTCTGTTCTTGTTTGACTGTGAGGGGTTATAAGTTAAAGAGGGATAAAATTATTTATTTTCGGGCTTGTTTTATAAACATTGCGTGTGGGACCAGCAATGGCTTAGTGTGGGGGAATCTAATGTGTGTTAAAACACACATCGTTTATACCCCCAAAAACACTATTAATCGGACTAAAAATACTAAATATGCTTAATTATATTGTAAATATGTTTGTATTTTTATGTCTTGCGGGTACTATGGATTGAAAACAAAGCAAAAAATGAGTATTTTCAGGTTCGTTTCGATCAAGAGTGCTTAATATTCAAGATCAAGACAAAGTCGTAAAAATTCTCTGAACATGCCATTGGAAAGAGCGCGAGATTACTAGTCCAACGGTGCCCTTGGATCTTATTGGGCCAGCCCGTAACCCATTTAAATAGGCCGGGCCAGCCCATCGTTAACTTAGCCCATTATTAAAGCCAAAAGCCCATTTAAAGCCCAAGATCAAAGTGATAAAATCTGATTTTATAAGTTGATGACGTCACAGGCATGTGCCTCAAATTAAATCATTTGAGTCTCACGTGAGGCTCCACTAACTCAAAATGGGCGAATGATTTGAAGACGCGTGTTCAGGCAAAGTTATACTTCTCAGTTCTCATTCAGTAAAAGTGATCAAACGGTGACAATTTAATGCGTACGAGGAAAGCATTCAAAAGGCCACGTGTCGCTCAACAAACGGTGGATCAGACAGTGGCATCACCTGGATCCGAGGCATGCTGATTCCTATGTAATCATTGGCTAGAAATGATTAGGCCAATTTACAAAAACACCTCTTCTTCCCCTATAAAAGGCAGTCCACTCCCCCCACTTGAACTCATTAGGATTTAGTTTTTTTAAGTTTTCTCTAGTTTTAAGTTTAGCTTATTTTTAATGTTTTAGCTTATTTCTAATTCTGAGCTTAATGTAAAAGCTATTATCAGCTTATTCGAATATTGTAAGTGCTTATTATTTATGAAATGAAAATTTGTGTTAGCTTATTGTTTTTTTTAATAATACTCGTCAAGCTTATCATCTAATAAGCTACTTTCGTTAGCTTATTTTCTCAGCTTATTCTTTCAAAACTTCTTAAAAGCTTGTAGATCTAATCCAATAAGCTCTTATAAGCTTATTCGACTTCATCTCATATGTTTTTAAGCAAGTTCGTTTGTAATAAGCTAGAATAAGCTCAGATCTAGCTTATTTTTGTGTTTAAGCTTATTTAGTTTTCTTTACAACCCTTTTTATCAAATTAAATAAGCTTCTAAATAGCTTATTCACCTTTATTTGAGCTTATATTGTTTAGATAAGTTTCGGTTTTTGCTTATTTGCTTATTGAGTTGGTTTATGTGTTCGAGTGCTTATTTTGATCTTATGGCTTCTAAATTTTGTTGGCTTATTAACCTGAAAGTGCTTATTCTGTGGTGAGTTGGTTCTATGTTTCCAAAAGTGCTTATTTAGGTAATCGCTAGCTTATTTGTAGTGCTTATTTTGGATGCTTATCATAAGTGCTTTTTTTTTAATCTCTCGTAGCTTTCTGTTTCTCGTTAGAATAGTGATATAAAAGTGCTTATTTATTAGTTTTCTTTGTTCGTAGCTTATACATTACTTTAGTAGCTTATTGGTTATATGAATCATTTAGTTTGCTTAATATAAGTGCTTATTTGGTTTAGCTATATGTCTTATTAGCTTATTTCGTAAAGTAAAGGGTGCTTATCTAGAATTGGCTTATTTAGATTAGTTTTAGCTTATTTTTGGTAATTGCTAAAACATGTTAATTGGTACTCTATATTCCATCCTATCTAGGCTCACGGTTTAGTTTGTAGAAGTAATGTTTGGGCTTGCGTTTGGTTTGCAATCTGTTGGGCCACACTTTTTTGTTTGGGCTCGATTTGATTTAGGTTTGATTTGTAGAATATCACTCTTGGGCTCGTTAGATCTATTGGGCCAAGTGTTTAATGTAAAATTGCTTATGATCATAATAGTTTGTGTTTTGTGGTTTGATTTTTGGTACCGGTCAACTCATGAGGCGTAGAGCTTAAGGATTTAGTAAGCTAGAAAGAATTTGATTATTTTCTTTAGCTTATTAAATCGGGTGGTAATCGTTTATTTGCGGCTCTCCAATTCGGTTCTATTTTCTATCCTTTTTCAATTCATTAGTGTAGCTTAGTATAAAATGTTTAGTTTTGCTTTGTTGATTATTGTTAGCTTAAATAATATGCTTAGTGAGTACATTTTTATATATGCTTGTTAAGTGTTAAATTATTTAATGAATTAAGTGTGATTAATAAAAAAGAGAAAATATTGATTAGTGATTTTTATATTACTTAGATTAGTGTTTTAGTTATTCGAGCGGGCAAAAGCCGTAAGAATAATTAGGCATTAATTTAGTAATCGATATCTTAATAAAAGTTGTTTTCAATATAAGCCAACGTTGTGAGAAGATAATTTGTTAGAAAGATATTGATTCATCGATAAGGACTTAATTGAATATTTAATTCACACTTAAGGATCTAATCAATACACTTAGCAAGCATATCTTTTATTATATATCGTTCTTCGTTTAATTGCTTGCTATTTGCTATCTAGTTTTTCTATAGTTTATTTTTATTAAATTTTTAGTTTAAAACCAAAAACAAAAATATTCTATATTCAAGCATCAAACAAAATACTTTCGTGGATTTCAAACTCATCTCTCGTTGGGACACGACATCCGAAAGATAAACTATTACTTGTCCTCAAGTAATTTTTATATCTATACTTGATACTTTCTATACTATTACTATTTGATATTATATATTATATATATTTTATCGAATCAGTGTTCATCTCTTCTTACATTCATACAAGGTCTATCATAATCCCTACACTTTCATAATTTCATTTATATACGTACATAATTGTTATATTGTTAAATAACCATTTAGTATTTATTTTATAAAGTTTATAAAATAAAAAAAGCTTATACATGATCAAGAAAATACATAGTCATGGTAAGAATGTGTTTAAAATATGTCAGAATACAAGAACATATTTTATTTGATATATTGCAAGTGTTGGATAATTTATATAATTAATTGTTACAATTTATTTATATAGTTTTATAAATATATAATTATTGTAGACATTTGGGACATATTGGACATAAATTGATGGACATAAATTAAATGACTTAATTAGATAAATAAGGTTATAATGGCACAATTATGATGTATTAGTTAAATTTAAAATACTTGCGATAATTTAAAGTTATAAAAAAAAACATTTATTTTTGAGAATTTATATATAGAATATAATATAATATATAAATACGAAGAAAATAATATTATATATTTATTTAAATAATATATAACTATAATGTTCGGTAAAATTCGGACAGAATGTATTTTCTGGAATGGTACGATTTTCAATGCAATTTATAAACCTGAGATTAAAATAGTACGTTTCAAGACGATTCCGAATATTTAAAAAACTTAAAAAGCGGAGCTATAACGAAGGAGATATGAATTTTACGAGATTTCGGTAATAAATATATATAAAAGTGTTTTTATATAAAACAGTTTATATTTACTGTTTCTGCTCAAATTTTTATACAGTTTATAAACATAAGATTTTGATAGATCGTCTCGACACGATTCCGAATATATAAAGAACTCGAAAACGGATTTAAAATGAGAAAGTTATGAATTTTTAAAGATTTCAAAACTATGTATTATTTTCACAGCTTTTATAAAGTTGTGAAAAACTGCGAGAAACTGCGAACTTTGAAATCGGTGTTTTTGAAGGCTTTCGGGTCCGATTCGGCCAAAGTATAAAACTACAAAGTTGTTCGGAATAACGTTTTACTACAACTATCTAGTTTTCAGAGACTAGAATAGTATAGATATTTAACTAGAAATAATAAAAGCTAGTTAACTTTTATAAATAATTTTCTGCACTTTTATTAAAAATATATAAAGTTGTTAGACTTATAAAACGAGGTTTACGAGTGTTTTCGGGTCCGTATAGGCTATAAAACATTAAGAAATAATGTAGCATTACTTATATAATATTTATACATGTTTTTAACGTTATAAATATTATTTTAAGTACACATTCTTATACGACATTTATTTAATTAGGTTGCATTCCGGCTGCCGACACATTTTGATTTATCACTCATACATTCATACCATCACTTAAGGTGTTTTCATAGCCCCATTTTATACAATTACAATGATTTACAACTTATGGGGTGAGAAACATGCATTGTTTTACATTTGGATGCAAATACACTTTTAAACAAATTACGAGATTGCCTAAGTAGCGATAACCCACTATGCCCATGAATCATGAACTGTTAATTACTCGGTGTAAGCGCGAATGTTATAAATAGATCTATTTAGGATTGACATCCTCGTTCGGGTGAGTAGCGCTCACTAGTTTCAGCGGTACCGAACTAACGGACGTATACCATGTCAGATTTGGATGTTGCGGGTTGAACATCTATACGGGCACATTATTGGTATTAAATTGCAGACATACATGTTGTAGCTTCAGTGTCATGAGCTTAGTTCATTCGTAATTACTTTTGTGATATTGTATGTGTTACATTGTCATACACTTTGAAATCTTGTGGTCCTACTTTATACATTACTTAAACCTGTTAATTCATCAACTTTATGTTGACATTTTAAACCATGTTTTTCTCAGGTCAATAAGAGCATAAGAACGTGGATACATTGGATGCATCATTTTGGAGTCATATTGCAATAGAGATTTAAATGCATTACATTTTGGGATATTTGTTATGTATCAAAATCTTTACATTTTCATGGATGAACAATTAAAGCATGGAGCTTTTGTAACAACATTTAAGTTAAATTCAACGTATCATTTTTAAACGACTCATTTAAATGTCGTTCTCTCATATCTTGTGCTATTGATATATGAAGTAACACCCCCGGACCCATATTCTGTTACCACTCAATTTGGGTGTTACAAGCTTCATCCATTGATTTACCCAATATGCGTTCTAATAGCTCATGTCCTTTACAAAGATTCTTGAAAAAGTACATCCAAGATGAGTATTTCATCTCATCAACATCTAAAAGAATGGGAACAAGGGTGGTAAGATTGGTGATGGTCATAAGCTTATCCGAAAGCAAAAGTGCGAAGGGAGGAGTAGCACCTGTCATGATGGTGTATACGTGAACAGTAAGGTTTGGTGTCGGGCTTAGTATGGACTGCATGAACAATGGTAGAATTTTTATTTAGGTGTGGGGTTTGTAATATAATACGTGAACTATAGGTGCAAACTAGGGTTTGGTTTTGTAAATGTGGGACTTACTAACACAGTAATCACCACAAAGTACCAAAGCAACGACGAGGTCACAAGATCTTAATCAAACATCTTCAATATAAGTGTGAATTGCAATTCGATGAGTATTCTTATCGTCTTGTGATCGATTTCGTAATTTCATGTAACAACTAGAAGTAGTTAAACATGTAGACATGGAAAAATATCTATGGTTATTTTGTTGATATTTCGTTGGTCTAGATAAATTCTAATCGCGATTTCATGTTCAAAGTGAAATTATCATATTTACATGTTAGTTGATATTAATAGTTTCTTAAATTAACAGTGTTTGCCAAATTTATCATTGTTTTATTTAGAAATCTAAGTTTTATAAGGAAACAATTGTGTTTATTCAATGCTCTAAACTTGTGCCACCATGGTGAAGTTAGAAAAACCCATAATCATTTTCATATTAAAAATCCTTACGGTCACTTACTGAAAGAAGACCAAATAAAGATTTATCGAATATGTTCCATCATTCTTAATCCTTATCTTAGATAATTAAATTGTTCTCGTTTTAAAGGTTTAGTTAAAATAGTATTATGTATATTTAGTAAAGTGAGGAAAATTTATGACGAAAAGTGATTTTGAGTTTTGAATTGTATGAGCAAAGTTACATATGTTGTGCATTTTCTCGTGTTTGGTTTTTTTGAAAATGACAACTTTACCATATGCATTGCAAGGTAAATTACTTGAATATCTCGGACAAAACATCCAAGTCGTCAATCCTACTTTGACGTACATTTTAATCATGTTATTCTAATATTAGGAACACACCTATTGGACATGTAGACACAATATAACATCATTATCACAAATGTGAGTTATGAACCAATGCATATTCTTATCGTCTTAGAAAGGAACAACATTATTTTCAAATCAATATAGTGTGATTGAGTATGTAGATTTGAGATAATATCTTTTGTTATGTTTTTTATATAATCTTGAAACTAGACAAATAATGAATCTGATTTCATATCCAAACTCAAAAGCTTGACAATTAGATTCAAAAAATGATATCAATCATAATTTGAATAATGAATCGATATAAATATCTTAAATCTTTCCTGACCCTCACACACACTTTTTTAAAGAAAAACAAATAAAGATTTTTCTAATGTGTTTTTTTAAGCCTAAAACTAGTCTTAAGTGTGAGATCATTTAAAATAATGTGTTAATTTGTTTCTTTTGAATTGTCATCTATTTAAGTGTGAGATCATTTAAGTGTGACGATGGTCAGTGGTGATTGTGGGTTGACGGTTTGTGGCGGCGGTGATGGGTGCGGCTGGTGGTTTGCGTCGATGGTGGGTAGGGTTGGTGGTAGTGGCCGGCGGACTTGAAATGTAAAACCTAACGGATGATCGTTAAATATTTATCAAAAATACCCAAATTGGCCAAAAAATAAGTTAGGTGTCTTTTTATGAAAGAAAAAAAGTGCGATACCTTGATTGAAAACGACCCTTAAGCTGGGTACTTTTTTATGCCAGTTGCCCTAATTTAAATTATACTTTGTCATTTTAATTTCTTATATTAAGATAGTGTTTGATAAAGACTTAAAGAGTCTTAATTGAAAAATACATAAATTAATTAAGTCACTAAAGACTTGTTTGTTTTGTGCTTAAAATTTACAAATGACTTCCTAGGAAAAGCCAGGAGGGGGAGGGTCTCTATAGTAAGTCTATGACTTAAATCATAAATTTACGTATTTACCATCCCACTTCTTCACATATAATCGCACGTAACTTGTTTTTAGGGTATAAACGTAATTTTCTTTCATTCAGACACTCTATTCACCACACGAAACAAACACTTATATATCCATCTACAAACGGACAACATATATCCAGATAGACACTTTAATTGTACAGGACTTAATAAAAATACTAAACAAACAGACCCTAAGATTAAGATAGTATGATGCACATGTGTAAAAAGTAAATAACATAATGTTAAAGGGTGGTTTAGGGAGTTAAGAATCTTGTGAATTAAATTATGAAGGAATTTGGCGTGGAATGACGATGCTGGACTTGTTGAAGGACGTGCACATATTACGGGGTTGAAGCTAGAGGCCAAAGGACAAACAAAGGAAAATGAATACCGTTATAAATTAATTAATGGAATTGATAAGTACACATAGCAATTTTGATTCATACACATAAACAAGTTGGGTTGCCCGCGCTCCGCTGCGGGGCGCGGGCCTTGACGTTCGTTCATGGTTGATGGAGCAGCAAATTTTGTAATGTTACTGTAACGAAGTAGTAGCCAACATCAGTTATCATAATAAACTTTACTAATAATCAGACTCCTTCAATTAACATTAAAGTGTGACCTATATAAACCCAGTCAAGCAAACGCTGCCACTGTTTCCAAAAATCCAAAGTAAACACTATGAAAAAACACATTTATACAATTGACGATAGAAACGACAATTACATAAGGATGAAAAGAAACATCAACCTCGATTACCATTACCCTGCCTATTAAGATTTATACTTTGGCTAGCTATAGCATTGGCTTGAGAAGAAAAAAAGGTGGGGGCCACGGTCGGGTAGTAGCACCACCGTTACTGCACGACCATCTACATCTGTATCTTGCGAGCTTTGAAACTTCTACGATTGTGTCTACTTTCTAGAGGTTTGATTTCAGTTTCTACACAGTAAGAAACACTTGTTGATCATAACTTCCCCTATATTACTTGTAAACTCCTGCAAGAAAAAGGTTGTGAAGTTAATACTCATGTTTCATCATATACAAATAACTCAAAGCTACAAACAATAGGTGGCAAAATGGGCAGGCTGTGTGACGGTTCAAAGCAGGTTTGGTCATTCTGAATTTTTTTGACTACAAGTGGGTTTGACCCGAATACATTTCTGTCACCATGGCGCTCGCATATTAAAAACATCATATGTTACCTATGATTATATAACACCACACTATTAAAACATAACAAAATAAAATTTGGACAACTTCCAACCCATTTCACATGTTTCCTATTTAGATTATATTTTCTGAATGTACCCATTTGACTTTTTAGAGGTAAAACACCAAACCTATAACTAATCCCTTATAAGTAAATGGGTGTTAGCTACCACGTCTACAACATTTCACATGTTTCCTATTTAGATTATATTTTCTGAATATGCCCATTCGAGTTTTTATAGGTAAAGCATCAACCTAAAACTAAGCCCTTATAAGTAAATGGGTGTTAACTACAATGTCTACAATATATACTTAAGCTACGATTATAATGGTTGATCCTATGAGGTCGTAGGTCCAATGTAGCATGAGGTCTGAGGTCAATTCCCAGTAGTATCCCATGGCTTAAAGACCTAAATTCAAACTCAATCACATTCATTAGTTTTGCACACATTCCTCTATTTCTATGTCTTTTAGTTGTTGCTATGAATGACATCTCAGCGTCCTAGGAACTTTACACAAAATTAGAAAATTTTATTACAATTATAATAGTAAATACATCTGGATATGAAATCCTGGGCATATCATTTAATTGTTAACCAATAGGTTCTACATTGATGAAATATGGAATTTCCAAACCGCTTATTGATGTACCAAATCAACACTCCTATACAACCAACATAAAACTTTTAAGCTTAAGGTGGATATAAGAATTTATATATATCGATAAAAAGCCCATTTTTTCCATTTATTTCAACTCATGGGCTTAATATAGGGGCGTTCGTTCAGTTTATTTACCATGCTTATGGGTTATTTAAGTTATTTTTTTAACCCTTATATATATCAGTTTTAATTAAAATTTCAGAAATATGTCTTTCCAAAACAATAGAAAATAACCCGTGTTTAAAACATATGAATAGGGCCTTGAATGTAGCTCTCTTTAGTAAAACTATTATTGTTTTTGGTAATTCATGAAGCAGAAAAATAACTTTTGGGTATGGTTGTATCCAAAACACTTGTAGCAAAGTACGTAGGTGCCAGTTTCGGAGTTGTCTATTTTCCAATCAGTAAGGACATATTTAATTTCATGAGGGAAAACTAACTAGAGAAGCGTATGTATCTTGTCGAGAAGAGTTGCCATCAAATTTATTTTTTTAATGAACAACGGTTCACCAAAATTGCTTTAAGAGTTTAGACAAAATTGCTTTAAGGAGTATGGATCGCACTTTGCCTGATGTGCTAATAAGCATAAAAATCCGGGTTAGTTAGTGCGAGCAGGCGTACCGATGGAAGAAAAACATTGTAAATAGAACGGGAGCGGGGGCTTAAAGCTACAAACAAAATAATATTTTGTTAGTTGCCTCCGAATCAAAAAATTTTGCGCTGATGGCAGGACCTTCTGTTGTTCCACCTTAGTCCGTAGTTACAAATTCGTTGATGGCAGTTCTGCCGGTGGTTAATAAAAGGTTAAAATACAAATTTCTGACAGAAAACGATCGCAACATGTTGGCTTACCTTGAGATGCAGACCGTGTGTGTCTGTTTTTTCATTCTATACCGTCACATTTACTCCCTTTGACAAAAGCGCATCAACCTGAGAAATCACAGCCTGAAAAATCACCTTTACTGTCATCTAAAATAACTTACTCAAGGTCACACCATGAACTCGTAAAAGAAGCGGGCTTGTGGCATATTCCCACATGCTACATAGTAAACAGATTGAAGATTCAAATAAGGCGACACATCCGGCACGGTTGCAAACCAGACGGTTTACCCTACCAATGCGCGAAGTATCATGCCTTATAAAAAATTGTTGCTTTATACTATAGGAATGATCATTATGTGGTGTGCATATTAATGTCAACGAACAGAAATTTATAATGAACACAAATTTAAAATTATTTTTTATGCTCATATTTTAAATCGTACGATTTTAGTTTCATTTCTATTTGTAATAGGACAAAATTCTAAGCGGGTCAAACAGGTGGGAACTTGGAAATTGCCCATAATGTATGCAAATACATAAGACAGACTTTATGAAAATTCAGATTATGTTGTAAGGACATAAATTTGTTAGCCAGGCCCATTCTAAAAGCTAGCCTATTGTGACATGTTACCCAACCCACTTGACTTGCGCATTTTAGTCGCATTCAAGTTTATTTTCTATTTCTAGATCAAATGTACCTTCCAATTATATTTTGTCCGGCCGATTCCTATCCCATTCTACTATATCGACCGACCAGCAAAATGATGGATCTATTGGTTGTTTACTCGTTAACAGGTCTAAAAGCACCACTCCAAAATTGCTCCATCTACCATTCCCAAATCAGACTCACAAAATTCTGAAACATTTATTTTTCTAAAAGCAGCGTTGAAACGAACTTTGCTTTGCCTAAAACAGATAAATAGAAACGAACTTTGCTTTGCCTAAAACAGATAAATAGCTCTACATCAATAAATACAGATAATGTGTCACGTTTAAGTCATTTGGTAGCAAAAATACCCTTTAAACCCGTCTTCCAAAATGATGACTTTCATA
>BQNB010163320.1:4200-14455 GCA_026074375.1 Tanacetum coccineum | reverse complement strand
ATCATATTGTTGTGACGGGGAACTCAGACTTAGGACATACGGGTACTAAGACCTTGAGTGGAAATGAGTCTCGATCTGCTTATGATGATTTTTATTCATTACACCGTTTTATTTCCAGAAAACAAGGATGATGGCGGTGTTTCTAGCATGCTTCATACTACTAACCAACCCAATCAGTTTTGGTATAAGTCAAACAGAAGTAACAAAAAAATAGTATAAAAGTAAACCGGACGGCAGAGTAAAACTGAAATGAGCAATTCAGCGCTTATTCACACCGAAGGTATTCATTTGCTTTTATATTTACTATAGTATCGCTATTGTTCACCTTTAGTGTTTTACTTATTTGGATCTTTTATGTTGTCCGTTCACAAATTCTAATCACATTGGTACTTCGGTTTCAGCCCAGCGTAAAAGAACACACCAGGACTCTCAAGTAAGATCATCATCATGTGAAGCGGGTCCCTCAAAAAGAGTTCGCCACCCTACTACGACTGATAGACGTGTGTCTGTTGGACGTGCAAATCGACAACCACCTACAGTTTCATGTGCATGTACATAGGGTTGTAGTTCTGGTCACAGGGAAGGTGAATATTTTATCTACGCCTTAGTATAGTTCTCTTACTTGATCTTTGGGACTTATTGTAATCGGTATAGGTCTGGCATCTCATTGTTGTGCTACAAATACAACTATTGAATCTTTAATTGCTATTTTAGCACAATGTACATCAGATTGTTATGGATACAAACAACACAGGTATAGTATGCAATTACAACTCCTGGGTTTTTAGTAGTTATTACACCCCAATGTAGATCAAATTGTTCTATGGATACAAACAACACAGCTCCAGAAAACCATATGGATTGACATTTTGGATTTGTATATTTTGTTTTGTTCTATCTCTTTAAGCAACAATCTAACATTATAAAGTTGGAAGTCTAGCCCGCGCTCCGCAGCGAAGCGCAGGCTAAAAACCTTGTTATTGTAGTCGGTCAAGTTTGCAATATTGAATAATAGGAAGTGATATCTAAGATAATAAATAAAGAGTAAACTGCAAAAAATCATCCCTGTGGTTTGTAGTTTGTGGCACTAATCATCCCTAACCGATACTATTGGCACTAATCATCTCTGAGTGGCCAAATGTCCGGCAAAAATCATCCTTATTGGGGATGATTTTTGCAAAAAGTTTAACTAAAAGTTTTACAAAAATTATCCCTCTATGGATGATTTTGCCGAACATTTCACCACTCAGGGATGATTAGTGCCAATAGTATCGGCTAGGGATGATTAGTGTCACAAACTACAAACCACAAAATGAACTACGTACTTTCGAAAATTACCCGATATGAATAACGAACCCCTAAACACATAATCCTTCATAACTAATTGTTTCATATCGATTAACAATACATAATATTTTTGAATAATGGTAACCGACTACCGTTTGAGCCTGTAAAACCCTTATTTTATTTCTTTAATATAATTTCCACGTAGTAAAATTATCTAATTTAATTTCCACGTGTATAATTTACCCTTATTTACTTTACCCAAACCCTAAACCAGTGTCATATGTTTTCCCTCCCACCCTACACCCTTATTTCCCTCTAAAAAACCATAATCACTGAATCTATAGATATGAGTTAAATCATCAAACAATTTGTACAATGTAAGTGATATTTACTAACTTAATAGCTTTTTCATTGACAAATTGTTTTAGATTTGTTGTTAATTAAAAAGCCCTAAGTTTTAATTAACCCTAATTTTGTTATATTTAATTTCAGGTCTTCTTCTACTACAAAGCCTTTCACAGTTAATCTTTATCACGATGGTGTGTTCGTTGAAAAACCCTTTGAGTATACACAAGAAGATTTAAGGTAATAGATGATGTTGATTTTGATGGACTGCCAGATGTATGATATCATTAGAAGGGTTGTTCTTGTTTCACCTACATGTTTGTTTTTTAAAGTTAGTTGATCAACCATTGGTATGTCTTAAACCACTAAAAACAGATGAAGATGTAGGTTTGTTTGTGAAAGCATTTATATGAAAATGATTCAATAATAGATCTTTATTGTGAACATAATGGTTATGATATAATGGAGATGATACAAGATCAGATAGCACCAAAATACCAATCTGTTAAGCCGCCATTTAAGTGTAATGTTGATGATTATGCACATAGTACTCATGAGAATTTAGAAGATTTGAAAGAGATTTTTGACTTTGAAGTAGAGGGTGAGAAGAATGTAGTTATTACTAACAGTACAACTGATGATCCTTGGCTTAACAAGCTTGTTGACAAAAGAACTTTCATAGGCCAAACTAATGATCCCACAGCTAACTTAGGTGGTAGGTTTATCCATGAAGAAAATGACCCTGAAGATGACATTGTTGATCCCAAGTTTAAAGCCAAGAAAACAATTTGCTATCCCTCATTTGATCCATCAACTCCATGGGATCAATGCAAACCAGTTGTTGGTATGAAGTTTGAAAATCCTTTACAGCTGAAAAATGTGTTGGCAAACTATGGGGTAGCCAATGGTTATCAGTTATGGTTTATGCATTTGGTACCTTATGAAATGGTATCCAATGCAGAATCTATTAACTTCCTTTTTATATTGGTTGTTGCATTATTTATGTCCTTTTTTGTATGCATGTCTGCCATTGTCTTGGTAAGTATTGAATGGGTCAATAAGTTAAGTTTTTAAAATGGGTCAAAAGCAATTTTTATTTCTCCATGTCTGCCATGTGCTTATTTTGAGACAATTACAAACAGAAACATAAAGGGACCAGATCATACAGAAACATAAAAGCCATTCATTAGATAGAGATGTATTCACAAACACCTAAACCCTAGTACCATTACAACACAACCACTGATTATCTTACCAAAAGAACCACACTAACACAACATTCTTCATGGGTGATACTACACCTAAAACAGTTTGACTAGTAGAAACAAGACAACTAAGATAACAACCATCTTCTTCCAAAAGCTTTTATTTTTTTCTGCTTCAACCAGCTTCAACTCGATCTCTGCTTGATAAACCTCATATTCTGTTTCTAACATTTCAAAACGATCTTGAGCCCTTATCTGTTCCATGTACAGATACCTTTCATCAGGGTTTAAAGCCAAGCACAACTCAATCATCTGATTCTTATACCACCCATTATTGAGCTTTGGATCAATCCAGTAGAAAGCATCACAACTCCTTTTTCCAGTAACCTATTAGTCCATGAAAAAAAACCTGTTCATCAAGAGACTATAAATAAAACAAAATGCAAACCATCACTTACATTTGAATTGCGACAATTGAGAAACCTACGACATGGATTGAACACGGTCCAAGCAGTTCGCCTGACCAATGGATTACCACACTTACATAGTCGGGGTAATTGAAATGACCTACGCGTGGCCATGATCAATGCAATTTGTGTGATTAATTTGGATTGTTAATTAGTTTGGAGTTAAGTGGGATGAGTAAACCCTAATTTTACACACATAAATGGTATAAAAATCGAATTGGGGGTTGTTAAAAAGATATAATCGTTGGGGGTGGGTCAGGTAAATGGATGGGTGGGGTAAATGCAATTAATTTTGTTAAAAATATTAATTTTAATCATTTTTTATATAAAAAATAATTTCCACGTGGAAATAACCTAAAACCAACCGGTTGCATTGTTCATAATTAGTGTTTTTCAGGTTCGTTGTTCATATCGGATAATTTTTGTAAGTACGTAGTTCATTTATGGCTTTTTCCCAAAACTAAACGACAAGTCGACAACCACTGCCCACTTTTCACTCAAAATAAGAAATTGACTTTTCACTTCATCTTCCCCAAATATCTTTGTCTCTCTCTGCTCTTCCTCCATTTTTTTGTTTCTCTTTTCATTTTCACATCTTCTAATTCAGTTTCATCCTAAGGTGGTGCCATATATTTTTTTAAGGTAGGTCCTCAAAAAAACTCATACACAGCTTACAAACGATCTCAATGTCTAAGGTGGTTCTCGGGTGTTGGGATTTAACAAACTAGGTAACCAATTAGCTACGAGTACGCAGCGGAATGGATCTAGTTTTAGCATATAGATTAACACATAAATTAAACAAGTAATTTACTAACCTTTTGTTTATTGAGTTAAATCAATAAACTAACACCGGATCTTGATCTTGAAAACATAGTGGTTAAATTACCACCTCTACGGTTGCTCACACAAACACGTCAACCAAGTATGAGTTGATTGCTAGCCAACCTTCACGATCAAACAACACGTGTCAAATCAAACAAACCAAACACACCCTTTGTGTGCCCTTGAAGTCGAACCAAAGCAAACCCTAATTAGGGTTTATGACAAAACCCTAATTCTCAAAAACCCTTGAAGTGTATTCGTCAACCAAGGAAGAACCACCAAACAAACACCAAGTGTATCTTGAATTGTCTAGCAAGGAGATCAAGCAAAACTAAGAACCCTAAAGGCGATTTAGGGCTCGTGGTTTAGGGATAAAACCGAAAACCCTAATGAGTTAGGGTTTCGAGGATTTAGGTGAGAAAACCAAAAAACCCTAAAGGTTTAGGGATTCGGTCGATTGGATTTTAGGGAGAGGGAGAGAGCACCAAAAATTCATTATGTGATTTAGGGATTGAATGAATAATGAATGAGGGATAAGGGGTGTGTTTATATAGGCACCCCAACACCCTAATTCTTGTAGAATAAGATTAGTATAAATTCTATAATTAAAACAAATCTTCTCCCCTTCCTTTTTCTCTCCCTATAGGCCGGCCAAACACCCCTTGTAGAACCTTCCAAGGAGTCGGCCAAACATGGGGCTCCTTGAGGTTTGGGTTTAGTCTCTTGGTTCTATATTTAGAATGTCCATTAAATTAATTGAACAAGTAACTAATTTAACGACTATTTAAATATATTTCGTAAAGTAAAACATACTCTTCGTGTTTAACATGTGTGCCCCTAATAGGCTCACGTATTTCTAATCGTATAACATGCGGATCCAACTACCATATTCCAACACCGGGCACCACCTACCATAAAGGTAGGTCCGCCTCTGGACGGTGGTAAGGACAACGGTGGCGAAGACAGAGGTGGTTAGGACAGCGGTGAGAACGTCGATGGGGTGAGGACGGTGGTAGTAAAGACGGAGGTGGTTAGGACGGCATAAACACCATTCTTTCTATAACAAGTAAGTAAAAATGTTTGAATTTTCAGACTTCCTGTTTAAAAAATGTCCCAAATGCTTTATAATGTAGTTATAGATTATAGATATTAAGTCTAGTGCAATTTGCAACTAAAGCAAAACCTTATACAGTTGCAGTGGAATATAATTCATGAAAATTAGCTAACAAAAGAAACATAACAGATTTTAATTTGTGTTGCAAAAGCAAAAAGCATAATAAATAAGGGTAATTGAAGGGAAAAGCAAACCTGCAGAACCGTTGTCAGGTAGCCCTAAATTACAAAGGAGGAGGTGTTTGGTGTTGTTACTTTTCTCCAACTAGATATGGAGAGTTTAAGTGAGTGGATTCGGTCTTGTGACTTTGTCCTTTGTATTGCTGAAATGACATCATTTATATAAATAAATAAATAAATAAAATCCCCGGTCTATTTTAATTTGAAAAAATTAAAAATAATTTTAATAGTTATGAACTTATGATGCCATGGATTTGTTTTGTAAAAATGATATAAATCTACCATTTGACTTTAAGGCTAGGCGCTATAGTGATCATCAGCGACCTTCATTTTTCTGCCACGTCAGCTTTCTCTTTCCGACGACTTACATACGACTTTTTACCACTATGAAACGACCTTATTTTTTTTTCCTTTTTCAAATTTTTTTACCACTACAAGGCTTTCTTTATTAAAAAGTAAACACAATTAAAAAGAAGCAGCAAAAAGGTTGTTTGCCAAATTGTACAAAAGAGTAAAAAATAGAAACTTACCAATGTCAAGTTGTCAACACACAAACACAAAACCCAATGTGAATCTTTAAACATTCACATGCCAACACACAAACACAAAGCCAGTTTTGTGCCTCTGTATTTGAGATTAGAAATATGAAGAATGTAGAACAAAAGGGTATTTTAGTCAAAATACTTAAAAAGTTATTCATTTCGTTTAAAATTTGAATGTATATATGTTTTGGTGTACCTTTATAAAGTTTACTAGGAACCTCAGTATATTTGGATAAGTAGGTTAGTCATTTATGGCTTTTGCCCTAAACAAAATCATCATCATTATTAGGCTTTTTTAGTTTCGTTTGAAATTTCTAATAATAGCCTCAAGTAAATATGGTATCTTTTATATAATAAAAGAATTACATCATTTCAGAGTTTATATCAAATTAAATCTTATGAGAAAAAAAATTGGACCAATCAGAAAGCTTGATTTTGTCACGTAGGCAAAATCGTACGATCTGATTGGTCAATAAAAAGTCAAAATTGAATCAATTTGATCAAAATTGAAAAATTTTGGTGGAGAAATCTGATGGAGAAAAAAAACACACATAAACATATGTGTTAAATTTTTGAAAACAAAAACTTTAAAAAAGAGAAGGTAATTAATAAAACTTTAGTGATTTAATTTTAAATAAATTATATGGAGTTAAGTGTAAATTTATAAATTTACAAGTTTTATTATTACTTTAAAAAATAAACAAATAACTCCTTAAACTTTATACCCTTAGACTTTATATTTTAAAATACAACAAACGTAAACAATGTTTTACTTCCAAACAAAGATTTAACATTATCTAATCACATCTCAAATCTACCCAAAGACTTTTTGGTGGATTTTTCATTGTTGGCATGAAATCATGTTGTACAACCAAATAGAAAAACACCAAAGCACATAAATTATCGTAAATAAAGAAAAAGAGTTTTCTAGCTATTCATTGATGGGTTCGAAAGAACTGCATTTTTTTTCTTTTGGTTTAATACGCACTAAAATTCTAACAAGTGAATTTCTGCAAAAGTCTTTATTTTATTGGCATGTGTGTATGCCTATAAATCATATACAACAATCTTTTATTTCTTTTAGTTTAATACACACTCATGTCGTTATAATCATAAAACATATACAATATCAACTGCATACCCAACAGTAAGACCAGTCTTTCAAAGTGGATGTCAATGGTTCGAATATAATTAGGAGAAAATTAATCCCCTTGTGGCCTCAGAGGTTCACTTGAGCCGACTTCGGGCTACCTAAAAGGGTAGTTTCGCTAGGATTAGTTGGCTCACAATGTCGAGTCAGAAAACATGTAAATCAAAAGAAGAAAAATTAGTAATTATCCTCAAGTTCATATACTACATAATATATAAAAGATTTAATGAATCTATTCTCTTCGTATGATTTCAATAATACTCTATAACATAACTTATAAAACAGAAAAAAAATAAAAATTATACATATATTTTAAAAAACCTTATGTCTAAGCCGTGTGCGTGCACAAGCATTAAAACTAGTCATAGCTTAATCTATATTACGTATTTATTTTAAAATTGAACAATTAATTAAAGAAAAAAAATGTAGAATACTTAATTTAACATAAATCTCGATTTGGGAAAAAAGAAAACAAAACGTGTAGTTAGTTAAGAAAAAAGAAAAAAAGTTGATATTTTGAAGACATAAGATAAAACCAATGTAAACAAAAAGCCATTTTCATATGAGGAGAGTTATATTGAATACCAAAAAAAGGTTGGATACTAGGGGACTCATCCACATCATCCATCTAAAAAAAAATCAATGGTTGTGATTAAAAGCATTTAATTATTTCATAATTTTGTAAAATTTAAAATTATCTCCTAAACGTTTATTAATCGTTTAAGTAAAAAAAAAATATACATCTCGACGAGCCATTTAATTATCTTTCAATAGATATCCACTTTGATATATTTTCGACAAATTTTTTTTTTACGTTTTTTTTCGCGTCCCTTTTCTGTTTATCTTTTTTTCCCGTTTTTTTTTTCAAATTTTTTCAGATTTTTCACATTTTTTTTACTTTTTTCACCTTTTTTTTCGTTTTTCACGTTTTTTCGAAAAAAAGTTTTTTTTTCGTTTTTTCCGTTTTTCACGTTGTTTTCTCGTTTTTTTTCCGTTGTTGAAATTTGCATTAAAAATCATATATGATATAACACTTAATATCATATAGATTTATACACACTAAGATTAAATATATATAGACATACACTAAATATCATATATGACATAACACTAATATCATATATGACATAACACAATCATATATGATTTAACACTAACATCATATATGATTTAACAGTAAATCTAAATATCATATATGATTCTCATGCAAGTTTCAATGAGAAAAAGTCGAAAAAAATATGAAAAAAACGGAATTTTTTTTTGTCGAAAGTATATCAAAGTGAGGAATAACGTGAAAAAAAAACCGTGTGGGGACGGAAAAAAAAGTGAAAAAATGTGAAAAAAAAAAAAATGTGAAAAAAACGTGAAAAAAGTGAAAAAAACTTGAAATTTTTTTTTGTCGAAAGTATATCAAAGTGGATATCTATAGAAAGATAATTAAATGCTCATCGTGATGGTATATTTTTTTTCGCTTGACGATTAACGGTTTAAGAGATATTAAGATTTGAAAAATAATTTAACATAAATCTCGATTTGGGAAAAAAGAAAACAAAACGTGTAGTTAGTTAAGAAAAAAGAAAAAAAGTTGATATTTTGAAGACATAAGATAAAACCAATGTAAACAAAAAGCCATTTTCATATTTAACCATTTTAAATATTAAATTTTATATTTAACAAAATTTTGCATCATGCATTCAAAAAATGTACTATAAACACGTATTATATTTTAAAATTTACATTAGATATCAGTGACGGTAATTACTTTGTGCAAGTGGGGCAACCGCATAGGGCCACTATTCGTGAGAGCCGTCCGATTTAATATATGTTCATTAGTATTTATACATGTATATGAATATTGTGTAGTATTTGACCTTTGTAGTTTTTTGGTAGTGTAGTATTTGACTTTTGTTAATCTAAAATACATGAAACAATTTGTGTAATATCAATGAACTTTTTATTTTCTATAATAGTTAAGTTTTTCGTGATTTATAAGGTCCCATTCGTAGTTTCACATCGGGCCACCCAAATCAATGAGATTGCCATGTTGGATATATATAATCTACTACCTATATAAAACAAGGTAAAAGTTCAATAAAGATTCATTTTTTATCATAGATCCTAAGACTCCATCTCAACCATCTATTTTTTCATCAAATTAAATAAAACTCACTTTTCACCTCTTTTTAAAAAATTAAATATCTCACAAACCGTTAATCGTTACGTAAAATGAAACATACCATTGCAACGAGAATTAAATCATCTTTCTAACGAGGGGCACTTTGATATACTTTCGACGATTTTTTTTTAATTTTTTTTTTAGTCACGTCTAGAAAGATCACATGTGATTCTGGAAAATCACATGTGATTTGTATTTTACAAAATCACATGTGATTTTATGAAATCACGTGTGATTTTGTAAAATCACATGTGATTTTGTAATACAAATCACATGTGATTTTTTTCAAACGTGACTAAAAAAATCGAAAAAAAAGTTTGTCGAAAGTGTATCAAAGTGCCCCTCGTTAGAAAGATGATTTAATTCTCGTCGCGGTGATGTATTTTTTGTCGTTTAACGATTTACTGTTTGCAAGATATTTTAATTTTAAAAAAGAGGTAAAAAGTAGGTTTTTTTTAATTTAATAAAAAATGGGTGACTATGATTGGTCCATTTGATATTTGATCAATATTAGATCTCCATTGATCTGAACTCATCTTCCATAACTTTTTGGTTCTAGACTAAAAGTTGTCTTAATTTTCTAGTGTAATTCAAAGTTCAAGTTAACAAAATAAAATTGTTCTTCAATCTTCATGTATAGTATGTGTTGTTCATTTGTGTGTGTAAATATATATGATGTGAAATAATTGAATGTCGAGGATCATCTACAAACGCTTGTGCAATTATATTGTCTACTACTACGTAGTTAGGTAGCCTTGCAGCATGTATATGTTAAAAAAAATTGAAAACAAATTAAATATATTAATTAACACCATCGTGACAGGCAGTACAAATAACCATAAACTATAAAATCAAAGGGTGGTTCATGATTTCGATTGTTTGTGGTGTGGATTTTTTACTTTATTGTTGTTAATTGGAGATGTAACTACATCAGGTAAGACCATCATCAGGTATGGTAAGCAATCCCA